>JAQRGA010000254.1:0-30714 GCA_029237695.1 Conchocele bisecta
GACGAAACGTCCGTGGGTGTAAATCTGATCAGCATTATAAATGATTGACGCTGTCGTTGATATACATTACCATTAAATTTAACATTTATACCGACTGTACCATAATGACCAGAGTGGGCCGAAACGTCTTGGCCCAAATGTTTATAAACTGACAGACAGTACAATCAAGTCTGGTGTTTGAGAGTAACGTCCCTTAGTTATGTTTTTGTTCAGATAGCAGAACATCGTATATTTTGTTATCATTTTCCCTTTTCCGCTGAATAACGCTAATTGCCTCTATTAAACGCCCACCCTGGACTTCGGAGCCAGTGGTGATTCTAATAGACGCCCGGGCGTCTATTAGAATCTTTACGGTAAATACATTAAATATGCCTAAACAAAAGCATCAATATAAAATGAAAAAAAAATATAAGCTAAAACAAATTGTTTTTACTCCCTATATATAGACATATATGTATCTATATACATGGGGAGCAAAAACAATTGTTTAGCTTATTATTTTTTTTCATTTTATATTGATGCTTTTATGTATATTTAATGTATTTATAGACCTCGGTCCGTTACTTCAACCTGTGGACAGGGGTGGATTGGTTCTACCTGGGTGTTTTGCTCTGCATCACTGGTGCCAGGTTCTACCCAGTTACTCCCTCTAGCTCTTCTTCCCGCCTCCCGTGCACCGGGACACTGCGCGCAATTACAGGACCGTATTTTGGCACATTTTTTACATTTATCTTGTATGGCACATATCATATCTGTGGCACACATTTATACATATCTGTGGCACACATTTACACATATCTGTGGCACACATTTACACATATCTGTGGCACACATTTACACATATCTGCGGCACACATTTATACATATCTGTGGCACACATTTACACATATCGTGGCACAATTTAACATATCTGTGGCACACATTTACACATCTGGGCATCACTCTGGCACACATTTACACATATCTGTGGCACACATATACTATCTGTGGCACACATACATATCTGTGGCACACATTTACACATATCTGTGGCACACACATACACATATCTGCGGCACACATTTATACATATCTGTGGCACACATTTATACATATCGTGGCACACTTTATACATATCTGTGGCACACATTTATACATATCTGGCACACATTTATACATCTGTGGCATACGTACACATTTATACATATCTGTGGCACACATTTATACATATCTGTGGCACACATTTATACATATCTGTCATATCTGTGGCACACATTTATACATATCTGTGGCACACATTTATATATCTGTGGCACACATTTATACATATCTGTGGCACACATTTATACATATCTGTGGCACACATTTATACATATCTGTGGCACACATTTATACATATCTGTGGCACACATTTATACATATCTGTCCGCCCTGCATTCACATACATGTACATTTGTATATCACATAAAACACTTCAAAATTCGGCCTTTTTGGACTTATATGTCCGGGTATGGAAGGTCATCGTGCCCATTCCCACCCTTAAATATATATTTAAGAAAAAAAAAACGTGCCTTGAGGTCCACTTTTTTAGACCCCCATATATACTTCAGACCCCTTGAGCCTTCGAAACGACCCCCCTTCAAACAGGTAGATACTTCAGACCCATTGAGCCTTCGAAACGACACCCCCTTCAAACAGGTCTGGCTACGGGCCTGATTCAGCAAAACTTTCTACCATATTATCTGTGAATTATATAAACTGATGGTCCTGTGTTCAGAGATGTCTTCAAACTGATGTGCATATTAAGTTATAGTCCGCAGACGATAACTTGCTACTTGTTTACAAACAAACCGGTCATAAACAAAACACAGAATAGGTGAGACAGGTAAATATACCCGTGCTTGATTTTGAGATTTGTCATCAAGTCTTTATGTAGTCGAGGGGTTAGAGTGACGGATATCAATGCTGTAGGTAGTGAGTTTATTTTGAATCTTAGTTGTTCATACATGTATACACTATATTTTGATTTGTTTATATTTTATTATTATATATTCTTTTGTATGTGTGTTGCTCTAACAAATTACATTAACTAAGCATGAGATAGATTACATGTAGGACGTTAGTCTCACTTTGAAGAAAACTAATAACTAAATGCAAATTTCATATGTGTGTACATGAAGAATCTGGAGTATGTTCTCGCCGATCATGTGACATTGAGGTCATACAGCAATATTGATAACCCTCGCTGTTTCACTTATCTCTTCTCCAGCAAGCATCATAAAAACAACAGAATGATATCGACAAAAGTAATGCGTTTTGTGAGGTTCGAACTCTCGACCAGATAAAATGAACACAAGTTCTGAAACCGTATGGATATTCTCCCGCTTTGATACCACTGAGCCACACTACATGTGTATTTAGCACACCAAGATACACTATTATCATGATTATATTGACATGCATGCACATGCATATCATGTAGTTATATTATACACGAACACGAGGCTATGATATGATAACACACCTGGTCTACCCATATTTGGACTCGTCGATTGACCTCCAGCAACTTATTATCGTCTGTCATTTCTATAGTATTTTACATATTGACCCCCTGGCTAAGAAAATGTACCTGTTTCACTGATGGCATGGCGAACAGTGCAGATCCTGATCAGACTGTGCGGATGCACATGTTGATCTGAATCTACACTGGTCGCAAAACCCATAAGCCCCATTTCTCCAGACATAGCCACATATGCATATTAAGTTAGTATTTTACATATTGACCCCTGGCTGACAAAATGTACCTTATGATGTTTGCGACCAGCCTAGTTCCTGATCATACTTCGCATCCGCGCAGTCTGATCAGGGGCCACGCTGCTCGGTATTTAGTCACTAATGTAACATTGAAGTCCAGTGACACTGTGTCCTAACGTCTAGGCCACAACCCATCCATGTGAACTGACTGTGCAATCAGGATCAACAAATGTAAATGGTATCAAGTGTGTTTTCTCAGTCGCTGCCCAGAACATTATATACTTTATACCACACTTGAATAACGGTTTTTAAATTTCTGAAAAGGAAATGCTCGGTTTATAGATCTCAAAACCACGAATGTACGACAAAACCCACACGGGGCAAAAATGCATACAGGGACAAAACCCCCATGGTGGTTTCCAAGCGGAAATGCACAAAGTGAGAATAATAAATCTATAGTGCAGGTGACCTTGAACTTGGTGCAAAAAACCCCACTTTGAATAGGTGGCTTCCCCTGATCTATATCAATGCACCTGTGAAGTATGGCCTTCGGCCATCATCAGATCATTTTAACCCTTAGATCGCTACTCACAACAATTGTTGTCTGCTGTTACTTTTATATCTTGCCTTATTTCTCAATAAAAACATGGTTTGACAGCACTTGAGAATCATTTCCAATGGAAATTATTCTAAAATGCTGTCAAACCATGTTGAAAATTATTCTAAAGTGCTGTCAAACCATGTTTTTGATGATAAAATTGGAAAATAAACAGCAGACAACAACACAATTAAGATAGCGGTCTAAGGGTTAAGGGTCTCATGGATGTGAGGCATTTGTGCACAAGTGATGTACTGAAATATTAACCCTTTCACTCCTAAGTAACTGGAATGGATTTTTATATGTTAATTTCCGTACCAATCCAATTATTGTCACAAACTGATTTTCAGACTCGTCCATTCATGAAAAAGGGGTGTTTTTTTGTCTTAAAAATATGAAAATTACTTGCAAAAAGTGCAGATCCTGATGAGACGGCTCGTCACGAGCCGGCTCATCTGGATCCACACTTTTTGCCAATGCGACTATACAGGCCTGTGGTGTTGAAAGGGTTAAAGTAAGCCTTCAAAAGATACAGATTAAGCCATTGAAGCCTCACACAATAACCATTGAATATGGTAGAAATAAAGCACATGGGAGGACAATGGTTCCATAGCTATGTACAGGCAATAATGAATGGTCCGGCTGGAGAAATGGGCTTCATGGGATTTGTGACCAGTGTAGCTCCTGATAAAATAGCACACTCCTGCAGCCTGATAATGATCTACATTCTAGTCAGAAGTCGGACAGGCATTTCATTTATGTAATTGCGAACATTGCAGATCCTGATCAGACTGTGCGGATAAGCCCCATAAGCACCATTTCTCCAGCCTCAGCCGCATATAAAACCAACAGCTGAGCCACACAGTATTCACTCAACTCAGTATACACCATGTGTTGTCCCAGCTTAGTTCACCGACAAAATATTGATATCCGCTGATTTTCATTATTATTTTTTCTTAGGAAAATACAATGTTTTGGCAGCACATGAGAATCGTCTCCAATGAGCTGTCAAAACATATTTTTGTATCCTGATCAGACTGCCCCAATGTGCGTCATGGGTTGATGGATTGATTGGGGTTTTACATCTGATCAGTTGTCAAAACACGTTTTCATGCCCGGATCAGTCTACTATATGATAATGGATTGACCGATTGATTGGTGCTTTACGTCCATTCAACAGCAAGGTCATATGTGGCTGTGACTAGAGAAATGGGGCTTATGGTATTTTGCTTGTGACGAGCCGTCCCATCAGGATTTGCACTTTAAGTAATTTGCAGATTTTTAGAGAAAAAAAAACCCTCTTTTTATATATATGGGCCGCGCTCTGTAAAAACCGGCCTTAATGACAACATTTTCGATTTGCATTTTTTACATTTTCTGATGCGAACACCTTTCAAAAACAATATTCTGAAAAGAAAATGCAATTATGTTTAATAGATTTTGTTTTAACTCACTTTTTATAGCACCATGTGAATCACGCACGAACAAAAACGTAACGTCATCGAGAAAATGACGTTATTGAAACGGCGACGTTTGTACAATGCAACTCAACAGCCTACAGTAGAAATGAGTGTTCATAGACTCATTGACTGTGCTTGCTGTAAACTGTATTTGCTGATAAGTTACTCTAAATGTATCTACAAGTGTTAGTATGTATACTATCAAACATTGAACAGAATTACACTATGATATGTACATGTAGTGAACAAACCAAACGCACAACTATCGATTTTATATCTATAATTAGCCGACCTGTGGCTTCACAATTTGCCACCATCGCCATAATAGATTCATATACGTGTGTCGTCAGAAATATACATTGTAATTATTTTCAGAATTGACGTCACTTACAGTTAATTGTGACGTCATTTATTGATTTAGACAATACGTCACCAAATACCAAAAAAATAAACGGCATTCCTGGTGTTGGAAATTATAAAGTATATGCACATCGTATCGGTGATTTTTTAAACAAATGCATTTTTGTAGAACTGAATGACAAGAAAATTTGGATAGGCCTATGGCTGGACATATCAATGACTTCAGCACCTGATGGGGTCTAGAGGTAGTCGTCACACCCCGGCATTTTTAAACAAAATAAAAATCGACTGGATCCATTCCCCGACTCTCGGAATTAAATTTACATCTCAGAAAGCGGGAAGAACATTTTCCTGTGTAGCCAATATGGACTGACATAACGGGCTAATGTACATGTACCCCGTACTAGCAGGTACCAGGTATATGGGAAAATGCTGCGCGCTGACACCCACATCCCTCGACTGGCCACCACCATCACTGCCGGGAAAATGTGGATATGTACATACACGGTTGTATAATTGTTACATGTCCCAACAAAAATACCGCAGTATATTCTCTCGACGGGAATAATTAATTTGAAAATGAAATGTGCACTTTAGTTTTGCCGTTTCAGAAAAAGTACATTTAGCGCCTTTGTAAACAAAGAAACAGCCATGCTAAAAACAAGGGCGGATTCACGTAGGGAAAACCCAAAACCCGGCGCCCCCCCCCCTCCCCTAAAATGGTTTGGCGAGTAAAGATATTTTTATTTTTGCTCTAAAATACGTCATAACGCAGCAAAATGGGGTGTAAATATCAAACATATTCCGGAGGGCATACTGCCGGACCCACCTAGCAGTCTGCCCAGCTCCGCTTGGTCGACGAACAAACGGTGCTAGTTCGAAAGTATAGTAAACTATTTCAATTAAGAAGTCCCGCACCCCCACCCTAATCTGAAATCCTGAATCCGCCCCTGGAAAGCACCGTGGCGTACGTACATGTATTTTGCATAACTGCACACTATAACAGTCAGTGATTTACACACTAAATTTGTCCCGATCACAACATTGGTTTTGTTGAAATGACACTCCACACCCTGCGACTATTGTTCGAAGCGGCTCATTTGAATTTAGACGCGTTTAATGTGTGCCTGTGCGTTTGCTTTATATTATGTACACGCCTCCGACTAGAACGGCCCTTTGATAACAAACAAAGCACGCAGACGAACTTATTTATATAATGTAGTACAATGTAAGAACATTAACAACAATCTGGGAAAGTCGGACTTCTTAAATGTGTAAATGTTGGAGACCTGTGCATCTGTGCAGTCTAATCAGTGTCTGCAATGATTGCAAATATACTAGTAAAATTACAGCAATCGTACGGCTGATTCAATGTGATATTTTTGAAGTCGCTAAATATTACTTGAAACCGTACATGTAAGTGGTAGCAGATACAGATATAAATCAGTAGGCTACGTCCTTGGTGGCTACACTTATGTATTACAATTATCATCATTATTGTGTCGCAGTAAATGACAATTTACAGTATGTAAATGATTTTATGGGAAGACACACACACACACCAGCAGGGTTCAAGTATTCGGTACTATAGTTTATTAGTTTACACTTAGTGCACATTCGAACTCACTAATTGTGATTGTTTAACAGGGGTTATCTCCCCTATCCAAATTCTCCCTTTGGTGGTACCAACATATTTACGATTTCATATCAGTTACACAGATTAAAATGTTAATTAAATATGCATGTGACACTAAATACTACACAGTTTTGGCCCAGTTTCACCATGATGCGATATGCCAGGAGCGGCGTATATTTTGGCACTATCATAATTATAACCCCCCCCCCCCCCCCCCCCCCCCCCCCCCCCCACCCCCCCCCCCCCCCCCCCCCCCCCCGGAACAAGTTGTGTAGGGGGGGGTATACTGGAGTCCGGTCCGTCCGTCCGTCCGTCCGTCCGGGCACACATTAGGGTACTTATGGGGTAGGGGGCGTGGCCTAAGACAATAGAAGACAATGGAACTTATTCCGTACCCCGTAAGCCTATTGTGTCTTACGGGGTATTTCCTTTGATCTTTTATATAGCAAGTACCCCCTAAGGTCCGAAATGTAAGTTCGTCCGTCCGTCCGTGCATGCGTCCGTAAACTTAATATCAGAGAAATATTGTTTTCACTTCTATTTCCTTCATCTAAAATGCTTAATATTTCACACATGCATTCCTCTAAGGCTCTACTACCATGCTGTGCCAAATCCACGACCGTCTAACCCCCGCTGATCACATCCCAAGGTCAAATACTTGGTCGCTTTACAAAACTTAACATCAAAGAAATAAGTTATAACTTCTATTTCCTTCATTGAAAATTCTTAATATTTCACTCGTCCATTCCTCTAAGGTTGTACTATCATGCTGTGACAAATCTACGACCGTCCAATCCCCCGCTGATCCCAAGGTCAAGGTCACATACTTAGTCTCTACAAAACTTAAAATCAGAGAAATATGTTATAACTTCTATTTCTTTCATCGAAAATTCTTAATATTTCATGCATGCATTCCTCTAAGGCTCTACTATCATGCTGTGACCAATTCCCGCTGATCTCGAGGTCATGGTCACATAGTTAGTCTCTTTACAAAACTGAACATCAGAGAAATCGGTTATTACTATTTCCTTGCTCGGATCTGCTTCACATTTCACACACACATTGCTCCAATGGACCTCTACCACCCTGTGACAAATTCACGTTCATGCCACTCCCGCTAAGCCCAGAGTCAAGGTCACAAGCCCACACACTTGGAAAATTTTACACATTTTAGGGGTACCTGGGCCTACGCGGGGGGGTATTCCGTAAGCCTCGCTTACTGACCGATCTAGTTATACATGAAAATTTCCAAATCGTATTTTTATGTTGATTTTTGAAACATTCGACAGGCGAAACAGTAAATTAAACGAATTAAGCCGCCCAGTTCTATTTGTTACATAATACTGATTATGTGATGGTGTTATCTAACAATTACCGGTTATATGGTTATTTAGTTTCAAATTTCAGGGCACAAGTCGTCCATATATTATAAAAAATAATCGACAAAATCACTACCTGTTTCCTTGAAGGAAACCGAAAAAATAGACAACTGTCTGAACCACTATGGAAATTACGACTATACAATTCTGCTACGCGCATCCAGCATTAAAATGTTTGTGAGCCACAAATAGTAAAGCGTACGGTTATAAATAGGACAACGTCAACTTATTGCAATGACTCAACTATTTCAAGTGTCAAAACCGACGTGACGTGGTTAAATTTAAACGTAACTTTGCGACGTCATTTTCAGGCTTTCATGACGTTGTCATTAAGGCTGGTTTTCACAGATGCGCGGCCCATATACATGTAAATGGATTATCCTGTAAATCATTTTGTGATGATTGGATTGGTCTGAAAATTAACATATCACAGTCATTCCAGTTATTGATGGTTGAAAGGGTTAAAATGCCCAGGTGACTGTCCCTTCAAATGATATTTTCCTTCGTCTGAAAATTAACATGTCACAGTCCATTCCAGTTATTGAGGGTTGAAAGGGTTACCTGTACGCTCCTTTTGTCAATTCAGCATCCAAATTAGTGAGTGTACTTCAGTCTGAGTAAACACTTGAAATGCTGCGACTTGTTTTCCTAACTTAACCCTTACACCGCTATCTTAATATTGTCATCTGCTGTTGTTCTATATATTGCATTCATTCTCACCAAAAACATGCCTTGACAGCACTTTAGATCATGATCAGACTGCGGATGCACAGGCCGATCAGGATCTACACTAGTCGCAAAACCCATAAGCCCCATTTTCTCCAGTCACAGCCACAATTATCTGTCAGAGAATGAGTAACATTTAAAGAATTACGGCAGTGTTACAGTTTGACAATAGGACAATTGTCATTCGATATTTAGCTACATGTAATACACGCAATTTTGTCAATTTAGCAAGTTCAAACTTTATCAAGACCGTCAGCGTAAATTGTCTGCACAATTCAATGAATTCACTAAATCACGTTTTGTAAAGATACACGATACAAACATATTTTATTAAATAATAATTTACATCAGTTTTAGGTATACATGTACAAGCAATGTAAAGAGGATTGGAACAAATTACAAATTGTACCTAAAAGAGGATTCTTATGTGTTTTGAAAACACGTTTTAAAAAATATACATATTAAATAAAAACATACACTGGCGAAATGTCTAAACCAAATTGATGTATCATAATATACAGGTTAAGTACCATTCATATCAAGTCCCACTCTGTCAATTAATGCTCAATTACATTTTGTCCTCTCCTGATTATATTTTACTCTCCTTTTATCATCCAAAAACATGATTTAACAGCACTTTAGAATCATTTCCAATGTTTGTTTAGAAAGATAAAATATTAAACCTTCAAGGGGTTAACAGATTTTACTCAAAGCACTTAATTAGCTCTAAACCAATGAAAATTAACAACTCGGCCACATGATTGTAACCAAGGATATTGGTGTAAACAAAACCGTTAAGTACAATACATCATAAGCAATCTTGATCATAAGACCCAACAAGAAACCACTAACCCCTACTTACCAAGAAAAATAAATATAAAATGTACAGGATATACCTAGGCTCTGGATAATAAGCCTTCGTTGGTCAGTTACTAGAGCTCATAAGCACACACATATACAAACAATTATTCAAAACTTTTTAATAAACTTATCGTTAACAAGTGGTAAACTAGATTTATCTAAAATCAAGCTGTTTTCCATGTCGTCCAAACACGTATTTCATCCAGGCGCTAGAAAATAGACTGTGACTTAGAATCTATTGTGTGCACCATAAGTCATGTAGTCCACTGTACTTAATCCTGTATTGGGTGCATCATCAACGTCGTGTAGAAAATAGACTGTGACTTAGACTCCTGTATTGTGGTGCACTACCATCAAGTCAGTAGTAAGAGAATAGACTGTGACTAGATCCGTATTGGGTGCACCAACAAGTCATGTAGAAAATACTGTGGACTTAGACCTATTGTGGTGCACCATCAAGTCAGTGTAGAAAATAGACTGTTGACTTAGACTCCTGTATAGAGGTGCACGTATCCATCAAGTCAGTGTAGAAAATAAAATAGACTTGTACTCTTAGCATCCTGTATTGTGGTGCACCATACATCAAGTCAGTGTAGGAAAATAGACTGTGACTTAGAATCCTGTATTGTGGTGCACCATCAAGTCAGTGTAGAAAATAGACTGTGACCTTAGACTCCTGTATTGTGGTGCACGTACCATCAGTCCATGTAGAGTACTTAAGAACCTACTGTAGTGTGCACAGCCAGTCCATTGTAAAAATAGACTGTGACCTTAGAATCCTGTGTGGTGTCCCATCAAGTTCAGTGGTAGATACTTGACCGTATCCGTATGAGTGCACACCGCAATCAGTGTAGAAAACCATAGACTGTGACAAAATAGACTCCTGTATTGTGGTGCAACCATCAAGTCAGTGAGAAAATAGACCTGTGACTTAGAATCCTGTATTGTGGTGCACCATCAAGTCAGGTAGAAAATAGACCTGTGACTTAGAATCCTGTATTGTGGTGCACATAACATCATTGTCCTGTAGAAAATAGACTGTGACTTAGAATCCTGTATTGTGTGACCAGCAATCAGTGAGAAAAATAGACGTGACTTGAAATCCTGTATTGTGGTGACCAAAATCAGATCATGTGTTACAAAATCAGACTACTTAGACTCCTGTATTGTGGTGCACATCAAGTCCAGTGTAGAAAATTGTAGACTTAGAATCCCTGTATTGTGTACGTACCATCAAGTCAGTGTAGAAAATAGACTGTGACTTAGAATCCTGTTATTGTGGTGCACCATCAAGTCATGTGAAAAAATAGACGTGACTTTAGAATCTGTATTGTGGTGCACCATCAAAGTCAGTGTAGAAAAATAGATGTGTGTAGACCTCTGTATTGTGTGACATAGTAGTGAGAAAATAGACTGTGACTTAGACTCCTGTATTGTGGTGCACCATCAAGTCCATGTAGAAAATAGACTGTGACTTGAATCCTGTGGGTGCACATTCAAGTCAGTAGAAAATAGACTGTGACCTTAGAATCCTGTATTGTGGTGCACGTTCAAGTCATGTAAAAACTAGACTGTGACTTAGAATCCGTTTGTGGTGTACCATATCATGTAGAAAAAATAGACGACTTAGAATCCTGTATTGTGGTGCACCATCAAGTCAGTGTAAAAATAGACTGTGACTTAGAACCTATTGTGGTGCACTACCATCCAGCTTGTAAAAATACTGACCTTAGAATCCGATGGTGACATATAACCAGCTTGTGAAAAATAGACGTGACTTAGAATCCTGTATGGTGCACATATCACCAGGGCGCTTGTAGAAAATGACTGTGACCTAGAATTCCTTATTGTGGTGCACATACCATCCAGGCGCTGTGAAAATACTGCCTTAGAATCAATTGTGGTTGCACATACATAGGCCGCTTGAAGAAAAATAGCTGTGACTTAGAATCTGATTGTGGGTGCACTATCTCAGGCGCTTGTAGAAAATAGACTGACCTTAGAATCCTGATGTGGTGCACATATCATCCAGGCGCTTGTAGAAAATAGACTGTGGACTAGAATCCTGATTGTGGTGTACCATCAAGTCAGTGTAGAAAATAGACTGTGACTTAGAATCCTGTATTGTGGCACATATCATCCAGGCGCTTGTAGAAAATGACTGTGGACCTAGAACCAAGTCTTGTGGTGCATATCATTCCAGGGCTTGTAGAAAATAGACTGTGACTTAGATCCGTTGTGGGTGTACCATCAAGCAGTGTAGAAAATAGACCGTGACCCTTAGAAACCTGTATGTGCACCATCAAGTCAGTGTGTATAAAATATATAGACTGTGACTTAGAATCCTGTATTGTGGTGCATACCATCCAGGGCGCTTGTAGATAGACTGTGACCTAGACTCCTGTATGGTGCACCATCAAGTCGTGTAAAAAATAGACTGTGACCTTAGAATCCTGTATTGTGGTGCACCATCAAGTCAGTGTAGAAAATAGACTGTGACTTAGACTCTGTATTGTGGTGTACCCTCAAGTCATGTAGAAAATAGACTGTGACTTAGATCCTGTATTGTGGTGCACGTTCAAGTCAGTGTAGAAAATAGACTGTGACTTAGAATCCTGTATTGTGGTGTACCATCAAGTCAGTGTAGAAAATAGACTGTGACTTAGAATCCTGTATTGTGGTGTACCATCAAGTCAGTGTAGAAAATAGACTGTGACTTAGAATCCTGTATTGTGGTGCACCATCAAGTCAGTCCGTAGAAAATATATAAATAGAACTGTGACTTAGAATCCTGTTATTGTGGTGCATATCCCATCCAGGCGCTATGTTAGAATAGACTGTGACCATTAGAATCCTGTATTGTGGTGTACCATCAAGTCAGTGTAGATAGACTGTGACCATAGAAATCCTGTTAGTGTTGTGTACCATCAAGTCCAGTTGTAGAAAATAGACTGTGACTTAGACTCCTGTATTGTGGTGACCATCAAGTCAGTGTAGAAAATAGACTGTGACCTTAGAATCCTGTATTGTGGTGCACATCAGTCAGTGTAGAAAATAGACTGACTTAGACTCCTGTATTGTGGTGTACATCAAGTCAGTTGTAGAAAATAGACAGTGACTTTAGACTCCTGTGTTGTGGTGCACCATCAAGTCAGTGTAGAAAAATAGACTGTGACCTTAGACTCCTGTATTGTGGTGCACCATCAAGTCAGTGAAATAGATATAGACTGTGACTTAGAATCCTGTATTGTTGGTGTACATCAAGTCAGTGTAGAAAAATAGACTGTGACTTAGACTCCTGTATTGTGGTGCACCATCAAGTCAGTGTAGAAAATAGACTGTGACCTTAGAATCCTGTATTGTGGTGTACCATCAAGTCAGTGTAGAAAATAGACTGTGACCTTAGAATCCTGTATTGTGGTGTCACATCAAGTCAGTGTAGAAAATAGACTGGTGACTAAAAATAGACTCCTGTATTGTGGTGTACCATCAAGTCAGTGTAGAAAATAGACTGCTGACTTAGACCTCTGTATTGTGGATGTACCATCAAGTCAGTGTAGAAAATAGACTGTGACTTAGAATCCTGTATTGTGGTGCACATACCATCCAGGCGCTTGTAGAAAATAGACTGTGACCTTAGAATCCTGTATTGTGGTGCACATAAAATATCCAGCGCTTGTAGAGAAAATAGACTGTGACTTAGAATCCTGTATTGTTGTGCACATACAATCCAGTCGAAAATTGTAGAAAATAGACTGTGACCTTCAGAATCCTGTATGTGTGCTCATAATCATCAGGCGCATGTAGAAAATAGACTGTGACTTAGAATCCTGTATTGTGGTGCACATATCATCCAGCCGCTGTAGAAAATAGACTGTGACGTAGAATCTGTATGTGGTGCACATACCATCCAGGCGCTTGTAGAAAATAGACTGTGACTTAGAATCCTGTATTGTGGTGCACATATCATCCAGGCGCTTGTAGAAAATAGACTGTGACTTAGAATCCGTATGTGTTGCACGATATCACATCCAGGCGCTGCCTGAGAGAAAATAGACTGTGACTTAGAATCCTGTATTGTGGTGCACCATCCAATCAGTGTAGAAAAATAGACTGTGACCTTAGAAATCCTGTATTGTGGTGCACCATCATCAGTGTAGAAAATAGACTGTGACCTTAGAATCCTGATTGTGGTGCATCCATCAAGTCAGTTGTAGAAAATAGACTGTGACCTTAGAATCCTGTATTGTGGTGCACGTACCATCAAGTCAGTGTAGAAAATAGACTGTAGACTTAGACTCCTTGTAAAATGTGGGTGCACCATCAAGTCCACGTGTAGAAAATAGACTGTGACTTAGAATCCTGTATGTTGGTGCACGTACCTTATCATGTCAGTGTAGAAAATAGACTGTGACTTAGACCTCCTGTATTGTGGTGCAACTGTACCATCAAGTCAGTGTAGAAAATAGACTGTGACTTAGAATCCTGTATTGTGGTGCACGTACCATCAAGTCAGTGTAGAAAATAGACTGTGACTTAGACTCCTGTATTGTGGTGCACGTACCATCAAGTCAGTGTAGAAAATAGACTGTGACTTAGAATCCTGTATTGTGGTGCACGTACCATCAAGTCAGTGTAGAAAATAGACTGTGACTTAGAATCCTGTATTGTGGTGCATGTACCATCAAGTCAGTGTAGAAAATAGCTGTGACTTAGATCTGTATCTCCTCTCTCTATTGATCCTCTCTCACTCTCTTAACCTGTATTGTGGTGCACGTACCATCAAGTCAGTGTAGAAAATAGACTGTGACTTAGAATCCTGTATTGTGGTGCACCATCAAGTCAGTGTACAAAATGGTTATGTAAATTATCAGGAGTGTACAATAAAGAAATTTTCAGCATTTCCTTTGCCAGTCGTAAATGACAATTATATTATCACAAGGCTAATAATCATAATGCAAGATGCTTTGAGATCACGTTTAATTTTCAGATCAATTTTACCATATTCATTATGGTGCACACTACAGGCGGGATTTATACCAACAACAAGATAATAACAATCTACAAACTGTAGCATATTATTCTCAGCATTTTTATAATCAACAGAACAATAAATTCTACTAAAAACAGAGTTTATATCTACATCTGTGTAATCAAATATAATTCTGTGTTAGTTTTTTATTGTTTCTCATATAAGACCCCCCACTATAATGAGAAGCTGAGCTGCTCTATGGAACGCCATGACTGTCTTATGTAGGCTCACATCAGTTGGTATTGTGGTCCCGCCATTTGGTATTGTGGTCCCGCCATTTGGTATTGTGGTCCCGCCATTTGGTATTGTGATCCCGTCACTTGGTAATGTGGTCCCGTCACTTGGTAATGCGGTCCCATCACTTGGTAATGTGGTCCCGTCACTTGGTAATGAGGTACCGTCACTTGGTAATGTGGTCCCGTCATTTGGTAATGTGCTCCCGTCATTTGGTAATGTGGTCCCCCGTCACTTGGTAATGTGGTCACCGTCACTTGGTAATGTGCTCCCGTCACTTGGTACCATTAGAGCAATGCGTATATGAAGTATGAAGCTGATCCATGAAAGGGAACAGAAATTATAATATATTTACCTGAACGTTAATGTTTTTGAAGCACCAAGTATGTGACCTTGACCCTGGGCTTGGCGGGGGCAGGACGAAGGTGGATTTGGCACAGGGCGGTAGAGGACCATTAGAGCAATGCGTATATGGAAGTATGAAGCTGATCCATGAAAGGGAACAGAAATTATAAGATATTTACCCAAGCGTTAAAGTTTTTGAAGCACCAAGTATGTGACCTTGACCCTGGGCTTGGCGGGGGCAGGACGAAGGTGGATTTGGCACAGGGCGGTAGAGGACCATTAGAGCAATGCGTATATGAAATATGAAGCTGATCCGTGAAAGAAAACAGAAATTATAAGATATTTACCTGAGCGTTAAAAGTTTTTGAAGCACCAAGTATGTGACCTTGACCCTGGGATTGGCGGGGGCGGTAGAGTACCACTAGAGCAATGTGTATATGTAATATGAAGCAGATCGGTCGAAGGATGAAGAAATTATGAGACATTTACTCGAGCGTTAAAGTTTTGTGACGGACAAGGGCAACACTAAATGCCCCCTCCACTATCGTGGTGGGGCATAATAAACAGACCAGAAAAATAGCATACATGTATTATACTTATTTTCTAAGAAAATACATCTTCGTATTTCATTAGAATTGTCTCCAAGTAGACAATTCTAATGAAATGCCAAAACTTATTTTCATTTCGAAGCAAACTATGCAATAATTGCTGTCTGTTGATGTGCAAACAGTAGTGTGATTTTAATTTACCCAATTAAAATTTTGAAATACCCAATTGCTTAAGAAATGATGGAGTGACAATACTCAATTACTATTTTTTTAGTAATTCCTTATCTGGAGCACTGTGCACTACTGTCTGTTTGGTGGAATGCTGCCCAAGATTTATTGCTATAAAAACACGCCCAACTAAATTTTATTTTCCATAAAACTATCCAAAACAGTTTTTTTAGAAATGAGCCTACTTTTTATTTCACGAAAATCCGTCAAATAATTCAACGAGGATGGCTGTGGCCCGCATGTCGAGCATGCCGAGGCATTTGATGGTCTCGAGTGTATTTATTTGAAGTTTGATGCCCAAAAGCATACAAGGTTACATGTTACATGTCTTGTCTCAATGTTATCAATCAATACTAAAGCATTGGTTACATTGGTTACATTGGTTACATAGGTTACATGTCTTGTCTCAATGTTATCAACCAATACTAAAGCATGCTCTGCACAGATGGGCAATGAATCTTTTTTATGCCGTTCATTTTTGGGTTACACGGTTACATGCTCTTTGTCTTTGGTTACATATGGTTACATCGGTTACATACTATTCTTCTGAAAGGATGGACGATGAATCTGATTTTTTATATTTAATGCCTTTCATTTTTCGGTTACACGCTATATGTCTTTGGTTACATGCACTGGTTGCATATAGACTAATAATTTTTAAATAATAATTTTATAATTCCATTTCATGGGGACAAATAGTAGAACAAGATAGTGAGTAATAGTGCTTCATTGTTAACCAGCATTGACCTTGATGACATAGCACACACCCATGAAACCAATACATAATAGCAGTTCAAATAGTAGAACAAGATAGTGAGTAATAATGCTTCATTGTTAACCAGCATTGACCTTGATGACATAGCACACACCCATGAAACCAATACATAATAGCAGTTCAAATAGTAGAACAAGATAGTGAGTAATAGTGCTTCATTGTTAACCAGCATTGACCTTGATGACATAGCACACACCCATGAAACCAATACATAATAGCAGTTCAAATAGTAGAACAAGATAGTGAGTAATAGTGCTTCATTTTAACCAGCATTGACCTTGATGACATAGCACACACCCATGAAACCAATACATAATAGCAGATAAAATAGTAGAACAAGATAGTGAGTAATAGTGCTTCATTTTTAACCAGCATTGACCTTGATGACATGCACACACCCATGAAACCAATACATAATAGCAGTTCAAATAGTAGAACAAGATAGTGAGTAATAGTGCTTCATTTTTAACCAGCATTGACCTTGATGACATAGCACACACCCATGAAACCAATACTAATAGCAGTTCAAATAGTAGAACAAGATAGTGAGTAATAGTGCTTCATTGTTAACCAGCATTGACCTTGATGACATAGCACACACCCATGAAACCAATACATAATAGCAGTTCAAATAGTAGAACAAGATAGTGAGTAATAGTGCTTCATTTTTAACCAGCATTGACCTTGATGACATAGCACACACCCATGAAACCAATACATAATAGCAGTTCAAATAGTAGAACAAGATAGTGAGTAATAGTGCTTCATTGTTAACCAGCATTGACCTTGATGACATAGCACACACCCATGAAACCAATACATAATAGCAGTTGAAATAGTAGAACAAGATAGTGAGTAATAGTGCTTCATTGTTAACCAGCATTGACCTTGATGACATAGCACACACCCATGAAACCAATACATAATAGCAGTTCAAATAGTCGGTATAGATAATACTTACAAATCTCATTCAAAACTCTGTAACATATCTACTGCTATACTGTGTAACCAAAGACATATAGCATGTAACCCATGTAACCAAAGACATATAGCATGTAACCCATGTAACCAAAGCCATATAGCATGTAACCCATGTAACCAAAGACATATAGCATGTAACCCATGTAACCAAAGCCATATAGCGGTTACAAATGGACACTATTGTGCAAAGGTGCGGATTTTGGGCCATATATGTATCTGGATCTAAAATGTTTGCCAATACCACTATAAAGGTTTGCGGTGTTGAAAGAGTTAATCAAATACCCGTAATAACCCTATGTTTTCGGACGGGTAAAAATAATTATTATTTTTACTGTCCGAATATATAGCCTTATAGGTTCAAAAAAATAATTATCGAAATTGCTGTCCGAAAATTTAGGGTCGCCAACCTCCAACCACCGGAATGCAATGTTCTCTGATGCTTTCTGTAAACGCCACGGGGCAATTAAATGTTCTGATGATTTCTGTGAACGGAGGCAATTAAATGATCAGTATAATACAAATGTGTTACCTTATTATTGGAAAAATAATCCCTGTATTAAATTGCAATACTTAAATCCAATTCACCAGATAATCCTAGTAGCCGACACATATTACACACGAAATTCGTGTGTTGCTTTGTGTAAAAAAAAATTGATAACGCTCCTGAGCCGTGTCAAATGCCAGGTGTTTATCTGATGACATCATTCAGCGCGAGGCTGTAAACTGTGTGACCTTTAGGCTATGTTTTGACATTGAACTGATTGGTCAATACGTCGTTTGATCTGTGCCGCAAACGTCGGGGAACGTGCAACTTTTACCCTCGCATCAAGGGGCAAAATAACCAATTACATGCTGAGGAGACGCTATTATGTTTGCGGAAAATCCTAAATATTTTCCTTCTATGCGCTCAAAAGTATACGTCGCGACCACCATTTGAACCGTTCAAATGTGTGGTCACAACATGTACTTTTATTGAGAAATAAAAAAAAAAATATTTCATACCCGTAAAGGTGTATTCCGTCAATTTCCGAAAGGAATGGGTTAAAGATACACTCTCGATTATACGCAGATCTGTCGCCATATTCGCCGATATTGATTTCGAAAATATTTCCCGTAAATGGTGTTGAAAAGTTGACACAAAATTCAGAGTTCATGTGGAATTATCGGTGACTTTAGATATGAAAGGAATGTTGGGTCGCGGCGTAATCGGCTGATGATGTGTGCGGTCTGGTTTCTGGCAGACTTCAAAATAAAATCAGGACCTTGTAGTATTCTTTGATGTTACAGTTCAAAGCATTTGGAAGTTATGATCGCGGATTCGTGGTAGGAAGGAAATACATTTTCATTGGTTGCATAAATTATTGGACGAAATACTTGAATGAATGCGCGCGTGTCATTTGTGTTTACAATAACACCGGTATGGATTAATTTGCTGATTCTTACGCGTTTCACCGAAAGGACCCGGGCCAGTTGTGTTACCGTAATACTCGTACATATACGGATATTAATTATTGCTAATTTGAACACATTTTGTTTGCTGTCCGAAAAATTAGGGTTAACAAAATGTCCACATTTTTCACCTGTCCGAATTTTTAGAGACACAAAAAATAATGATTTTCTTGAAAAATAAGGGTGTCCGAATATTTAGGGTGTCCGAAAACATAGGGTCAGTACGGGTATTATATATTCTGGAGACATTGTAAACATAGATCAGTTCTGTCTATACCAGTCACAAATGACACGGTGACTTTCTCAGCCGGGTTGGAGGATTTGGGACGTGGCTGAAAAACTGGACCTTACTACATTTGTCAGCACTGTAGGTCTAGACTGACCCGACAGATTCATCCATCAGTTACAGGTGCATGCCCACTCAGTAGGCACAAACTGTTCTTTATATCAGAGACATCATCCGAGACATTGTCTGGCAAAATAAACATTAATTCACCATTACTCCACGTATTGATTGGCATTATTATACATTTTATATCAGTTGTAAATTTCCACACTGATATCAGGGGTGATAACCGTGTTTCATTAAAATGTTAACGGCCATTATGATGGTGGGTCTAGTTTTCGGGGTATTAACAAGGTTCATCAACTAGCGATTTTTATAAAACATAACATATGAGCTAAATTGTCAGTTCAATAGAATGATAAACATTTCTTTCAATGTTTCTTACCTTCAAAATAAGATTGTTGTTTGATTAAAATTCGCGTTAGCGCGTTTAGCAACACACGAGTCAGCCATCTTGAATATTGACTTGTGGTTGGAGTTTTCGGGGTATGTTCTGAAAGTGTCAATAAATTTGCTAATTCGTCCCGAGTTTTTGTTTGATATTATATCATTTCGCAGATGAATGAGGCACAGTGAAGGAAAACTTGAAACTTTTCTATTGATTATTATTTTAACAATATTAAAGAGCAGATTAATGGCGGACGCAGAAAATCACGAAAATCATGGTAGGTTCGTGAACAAAATGACATAAATGGCAAAAATTACCAGTATTTAGTCGAAACACTGTCTTTGGTGGCATTTTTAAGAACTTAATATAGGTAATGTCATGCTTATTTTAATCACCTGACGTAAAGCACATCGCGGCTGCACACATGTCTATAAATTAAACAATATGTGAATACCCCGAAAACTCCGACTACCCCGAAAACTGGCGTCACGGCCATACTATTTATTATCTGTATTTATGTTTTGATGTTCAATGATCATACTTCATAATTTTTTGAAAATATTATTTTTTCAGGTGACGCATTTAATTAGTATAAATAATTTAAAAATATCCTACCTCATTTGCATATGAAAATAGCCTGATGTCACTATCAGTAAAATAAATATTACTAAATGATTTTATCTGTATAGCCGACAGCCGTAATTTTTAGAACTGGTGGAATAGTGACACAATTATACACTTATTTAATTCCTACAAAGAACATGTTGTGTCTACTGAGTGGGCATGTATCTTTAATGAAGAATGTGTTGATGCTCTGGGCCTGTGCATATAAGCTTTCTAAGCATGTTCTCCAAATTGGTACTCGAAAGCAGTAAGTTTCATTGGCCGATCAATCAAATTTCCTGATAGCATCTGAACAAAGAGCATAAAATGAAGTGTGTTTGTTCACAAGCCCAGATCCTACGGTGGTCTTAAATGTTATCAGGTCAAATAGTGTCACTTGTGCTGCACTTCGCACCGGCGTAAATTGTTCCACGTCGAAAAATGCACCAGTTGGTGGTCTGAAATGTTATCAGGTCAAATAGTGTCACTTGTGCTGCACTTCGCACGGCGTAAATTGTTCCACGTCGAAAAATGCACCAGTTTCCGGTGCGGAGTGCAGCATCAGTACAATTGGGAGAGGCTACTTACAGATTTGCGAGCATCGGTATTGTTCTGTAACTGGTCAACATGGCCAGTCAATTAATACAATGATATTATCTCTCGTATCTAGTTTTTTTGATTGCACAATTAACATTCCATATACAGGGATTATTTTTGTTGACAATGGGAGCGATAGAAATTTGTGATCCAAGTATTATTTTGACACAAAAAATTAGTGACAGAATTGATGTATTATTTATATGTTCATGAGATTTTCCAAAAAATATATGAGAATCTCTCACTTTAACAGCCCGAAATGATCTCTGCATGTATTTTCCTGCACCCATGACACAGTTGGCAACACTGTCAAAGCGTCTGGAGAACAACTATTAACATTGTATATGAACAATAATACTAGAATGTTTTAAGATCAATACTATATGGTATGGTGGTCGCCATATCGGACAAGTGGGTTTCCTCTGGGTACTCCAGTTTCCTCCCACATCGAGGACCACCCTTACCCCTTCATCTGTGCCAATGAAACATTGCATACTTATGTGCTCTCACAATTAATTGTAATCGTTGTAGAATAAATAAAATTTAAATTTAAAATCAATATCGATGTAATATGATGATAACGTAGCTAATTCCATGTGTGGACCTGCATGGTTGACAACTAATTATTGGGCAAAATGACAATGTGGATGATGATAAACATGCATATATATGATTCCTAGTCGATATTCATGCAAACCACAGGTGACTGAACAAAAATCACACAACAGTACATTGTATACCGTAATAACTCTAAATATTCGGAAACACAATTTGCTTTGGGAAACCCCTATTAAATAGGGGTTTCCCAAAACAAATTGCATCCAAATACATTGTTATTGTGAATAGACCACTACTGCCATACTAACCCTAAATATTGGCATGCTGACTGTTGTATGGACACCATATATTATTATATTTGTATGTGTTTCACCAAATAAATGGAGTCCGAATATTTATGGGTATTACAGTATAGTATATTGTACAATGAGAGACCATCATCATGACTCCCATCACCTGTGATGTAGATATAAGGCGGGCACTATACAGTTTAACAAAGGTGACATATGATTAGTTGCAGCCTGTAACTCTGTGACCCTCCCGTACCGTACGTACCAGAGTTACAGTTCCTCTCATAGCATTCCCCTGCAGAGTAGCGAATCAGATCCGATTCCACTTCAAATGTTAATTATGAGCAAGTTTGTGAATTTTTTATATGAAATAAATGTCTGTATTATGAAACTACCATATTACATTAATTATTTCATAAATTTACCAATGCACAAGACCTACCAAGTAAATTCAAGCTAAAATCTACTGGAGACCCAATCAGTACAAGCCAAAACTGACATGAAATATCTTTGTTGGACCCTTTTAATTTTATTCCATGGATATGCTGCAAGGATAACAAGAGCTGTAGGAGAACAGCATAGCTCGACTACGAGGGTTGTCGATGTACACATAGCTTGACAAACAAGGTGGCCGCGGCCTGCATAAAAACCTTAACCAAGGTTGACTAAAAACCTTAACCAAGGGAAATTAAGGAAGTAATTCAAGGTTAAATGTAGGTCAATGTCAGATATAGGTCAGAGGTTATTGATGTACATCACTAGGAGATGAAGTTGTCCAAGTATGGTGGGTGTAGGGCCAGGAGTATTCCATATACAAGCTTGACTAAAAACCTTAACCAAGTTTGAGTACAAACCTTAACCAAGGGGAAATAACTAAGAAATTCAAAGTTAAATGTAGGGGAAGATAAAATATAGGTCAGTGGTTATTGATGTACATCCCTATGAGAAAAAGTTATACAAGTATGGTGTTTGTATGCACAATAGTATTGCATCTACAAGCTTGACTAAAAACCTTAACCAAGGTTGACTAAAAACCTTAACCAAGGGGAATTAACGAAGTGATTCAAGAGGAAATGTAGGTCAAGGTCAAATATAGATCAGGGGTTATTGATGTACATCCCTTGTACATCCCTTTGAGAAAAGGTTGTCCAAGTATGGTTGGTGTAGGGCCAGGACTATTCCATCTACAAGCTTGACTAAAAACCTTAACCAAGGAGAATTAACTAAGTAATTCAAGAGGAAATGTAGGTCAAGGTCAAATATAGATCAGGGGTTATTGATGTGCATCCCTATGAGAAAAGGTTGTCCAAGTATGGTGTCTGTATGCACAATAGTATTCCATGTACAAGCTTGAACAAAAACCTTAACCAAGGTTGACTAAAAACCTTAACCAAGGTTGACTAAAAACAGGTTGGCAATTTCCCGGGAAATAAGAGTATTTCCCAGGACGGCGGGAAATACCGGGAAATACTGGGAAATACCGGGAAATATCCGGGAAATACTACCGGGAAATACTGGGAAATACCGGGAAATACTGGAAATACCGGAAATACCGGGAAACACCGGGAAATATGAATCTTGTGGTCTTTTTCATTCCAAATGTCAAGATGAGTCTCTATATTCCCCTATATCTACTTTGGTTTATATCTGTGTAGACTGATTAGCCTACAGGTAAAACATTCTGCAATAAAAAAAAGAAATAATAAGTTTATTTAGAGAAAAAAAACATCATTATTTTCTAGACAATTTTCTTCCGTATTTACAAGTCTATGTTAAGTATTTGCCAACTGTCTATTTTATTGTATATGAGAACACCCCTCATTACTATAGTAACCTGCCACTAATAAAAGCTGCTTTTGGAATTTTGAGAAAATCCCTGTTGATAACGGATAATCCATGTACAGTGTAAGTGTAATTGTTTTACAACTTGACATGACCATATACAGAGCACCTGGGTTCTTATCATACAGTATGACACAAAAGGTGTGAGAGAAGGCTGACTTAACAGCCTGTTGTCATAGTCTGATGGTTTATTAAAGTATATTAAAGTCTCATCAATGTACATGCAAATAAGTAGGCTTTTGGCTAATTTTAACGATTTTAGGTACTGTATCTCATACTTGCCATCGTGGCCCAGTCTTCACGTTAAATAAATGTCATAATAATAATGCAAATAAGTAATACAAATGCAAAGCATAAAACAACAGTACTTGTCAGTCATATAAGACTTGTAAGAGACTGTGTATGCACATCTTGCATGCTAAGATCATTTATGATCATTTCTTGATACCGAATACATGTATTAGTGTGGAAGAAGCTTGACAATTAACAGCCTGTTGTCTAAACATAGTCTGATCATGATCACGTTATCCTTGTGAATTTTATCTAGCAGACACTCGGATGCTTCCTAAAAAATGAAGTAATTTACAAAAAATAATACAACCAAAATATAAATGTCATGGTTGCCAAATATTCCACCATGATGAGTACCCCTAGTTGGGAATGAAACAGATCTATACATTGTAATTAACCCCTATATCTAATTATTAAGTTGTTGATTGTTAATTAACTATTACTGAGCTTAAAACTTAATTTAAATAACTTTAATTATCAAATAATAACATCAAAATTCATATTTCCCGGTATTTCCCGGTATTTCCCACTTTGGGGAGTATTTCCCGGGACGGGATTTCCCGCCGGGAATTCCCGCCCCCGGTATTTTCCCGACCAACCCTGACTAAAAACCTTAACCAAGGGAAATTAAGTAAGTAATTCAAGGTTAAAAGTAGGTCAAGGTCAAATATAGGTCATGGGTTGTTGATGTACATCATTAGGAGATGAAGTTGTCCAAGTATGGTGGGTGTAGGGCCAGGAGTATTCCATATACAAGCTTGACTACAAACCTTAAAGGCCCTAAACGGCTCAGTATTACAATTTTACGATTTTTTCAAACACAAAAACATTACATGTTTGGCAACTGATTTAGTACACAAAACTAACATATACTGCCTAATAGATACATCTCAAGTCTTGAGATTTACATCTTAATCGCAATGTGAAGACAACAAAAACTTGTAAAGTGTACCACTCAGTGCAAAATGTCAATATTGACAATTTCATTTCCGTAACCCAACGGCCACGGCTCGGAAGCGAGTCGATAAATTCCGGCTATCGGAATTCATCGGCCGCGAATCGGGGAGTTGACCCGAGCGTCTATCGGAAAATCGATCGGGCTTTGAAACACGCACCTGCTGTTTGTTTATCAACAAATATTGATATTTTCATCGATTACAAACTCATTTTTGTACCAAAATGAATGCAAACAGTTTCAAAGTGTGTGTAAATAGAAACCTGTTGGATTTATGTGTGGGAAAACCCAATAGGAGGCCAAATTCGGCAACTTGAGCCGTATAGGGGCTTTAACCAAGGCGTGACGCCGACGCCGGGGTGACTACATAAGCTCTCACTATTCTTCGAATAGTCCAGCTAAAAATTACTTTAGAAGTAATAGTTTATATCAGTTTGCTAATTCTATCACAGATTTCAATTGAAATTGCGGATGCAGAGGCTGATCTGGATCTACACTGGTCGAAATTTATCTAGTCACAGCTAGCCAGTATGAAAATCACCCATTGATTTACAACCATTGATTTACAATGGGGCAAGGTACCAAAACCTGTAACTGTCTCCTTGGATCTGAGACATAGGCCCAACACTGCAATTATTGCAGAGTTATGTCCCTTTGGTCAGCTGTGTCCATATCCACATATGACAAGTGGTTTCAACTGTGGGTACTGACCTTTGTGGGTGTGGCCCTCGCGGATGACGAGCCTTTGGCAGTTTTGAGGGTTTCGTATTCCTTCTTGTAGTAGTCGCGTTCCTCCTCCATCACCCTTTAGTATAGCCTCGTAGTGAGCCGTGGCCTGGAATGTGTTGGTTGGTTGGTTGGTTTGTGATCGGTTGGTGGGTTGGTTGGTTGGTTGGTTGGTTGGTTTGTTTGTTGGTTGGTTGGTTGGTTGGTTGGTTGGTTGGTTGGTTTGGTGGGTTGGTCGGTTTGTTGATTGGTTGGTTGATTGGTTGGTTTATAAATGTATTTGGTTGGTGGTTGGTTGCATTTGCGACCATCATAATCTTAGAGCAGCCTGCAAATTTGCTTATTCTGATCAGCGTCTACACTGTTCACCATTCAGTTAGTGAAACATCTGTCATGCTACTAATAAACAATATAGATCCTAATCATACCCTAGAGAGTCCTACATGACAAGAAGCCAGACTGGCTACAAATGCCATAAGCCCCATTTCTCAAGTAGACAAATGTGGCTCTGACTGGAGAAATTGGGGTTTTGTGACCAGTGTAGATCTGCACTGTTCGCCATTCCATCAATGAAACACCTGTCATGCTTCTAACAAGCAATATAGATCAATATCAGGCTACATGTGTGTGCTATTTGATAAGGAGCTACACTAATCACAAATCATAAGCCCCATCTATTCAGTCACAGCCAAAAGTATGCAAGAATCGCTAAACAAGCAACATTTACCTTTTTATCGTTCTTTGAGAGTGACAGTGTTTCCCTTACAGGACTTGCCGACCTTGAAGTTGGCGGGCTTCGACCTCGCGATGAAATCCCCCACGTGAAATCCCCCACGTGTAAAATTTTCAGGGAGGCTTCTGATTGGTCGCTGTAATAATTTCGCTCCTCCTCCACACTTCGCACAAACGCGTCCAGTTTACTCGGAACTTTCCCCTTCTTACCTGCTCCCATTGGGCCGTTCTTACGTTTTAGTCTTTCAATTTCTATCACAAGTTCTTTTTCTGTAAAGCAAAGAAAGTAATGGTTATATTAAATGGAGATAAAACCAAAAATATATAAAGCACGTGCACACTTTCAAGTCTGAAAGGGGGAGATAATTCATGGCCTGAGGGTTGAATTAAACTTTGTGCATCTACTCATAATACAGAGGCTACAAACCAAGATCAAAGTGAAAGTGAATGGGTTTAATGTCCCAGCAATAGCTAAGGTCATATAAGAGACGGGACCACAGTTTAAAGTGTCATCTGACAGACAAGTGCGATGGAAACACTATGCAAGTATTTTCACGCCTAGTGTGAGGATTGAACTCACAACCTCCGGTATTGAAGTCCAATGCCATATCTTCTAGGTGACGGCCAATTCCTCCAAGTATCAAGCCTGTATGTATTACGGTTTTAATGTTTTACAATTTACAAGGAACAAATAACGAGGATGGCCACGGCCCGCATGTCGAGCCCGCCGAGGCATTTGATGGTCTCAGAGTGTATTTATTTGAAGTTTGATGCCCAATAAGCATACAAAGTTTCAAGCAAATCTGATTTACGGTTACAGAGATAGTAGGTATGTGAAAACTTTAATGCAAATTTTGACAGAAACTTTAACGACAAGTCATTTGACCTTGACATAGGGGCACAAGTTTCAAGTCAATGTGACTTAGGACTGCAGAGATATAAGGTATTTAAAAACTTTAACGCAGATTTCGGAACGCAAACTTCTAAGTCATTTCACCTTGACCTTGGGCACAGGGGCCGCATGAGTGGGATACAGCATGAATATATGGATAATGACTAATAAGTATATGAAGTTTCAAGTCAATGTGTTTGTTTGTTTGTTTATTGGTGTTTAACGGCCTATCAACAGCTAAGGTCATGTAAGGCCGGGCAAACGGGTTCGATCCCGTTTTAACCTGCTGCATTGGGGGGAAAATTCCAAAATCATAACTGAATATTTACATCGAGAAACAATATATTCAGCCCTGAAATTAGAATAACCTGACCTGGTGGCAGGTCCATACCACACCAAAGTCACTTGGCCCCTTCCCCTAAAATAGGATTACGAATAATCGTAATACTCACATAAGGGGTATAACCAGATTCAACTGTCACATACAAAATGCCAAAGACGTATGTGAGGGCCAAACCAGGTCTCCAGTCGGAATTCCGGTAAGGATGAACCCCGATCGTTAAATTACCCATCGCGTGCTCCCACCTGCCACCACATCAAGTCAATGTGACTTAGGACTGCAGAGATATAAGGTATTTAAAAACTTTAACGCAGATTTCGGACCCACGGACGCACGGACGCACGGACACCCGGACGTCATTGTGATCACTATGTCTCGCTTTCCGCAAGCGGGCTCGACAAAAAAGTGGGGAGATAATCCTTAACCCTTTCTCACTACAGACCTCTTTTGTGATGTTTGCAAACAGTGTAGATCCCGATGAGCCGGCTCGTGACGAGCTGCACTTTTTGTAATTTTCTTATTTCTTAAAAGAAAAAAAAACACCCCCTTTTTATAAATGGACTACCTTAGTCTGAAAATCATTTTTTTATGATTGCAATGGTCGGGAATTTAACATATCACAGTCCATTACAGTTACTTAGGGTTGTAAGGGTTAATCCTGTGACTGAAGCTTGACTCACCGTTGGCCATGAGTTTATTGACCCTGCGACTGAGGCTCGACTCACCGTTGCCCATGACTTTACTGACCCTGTGACTGAGGCTAGACTCACTGTTGGCCATGAGTTTATTGACCCTGTGACTGAGGCTCGACTCACCGTTGCCCATGAGTTTATTGACCCTGTGACTGAGGCTAGACTCACCGTTGGCCATGAGTTTACTGACCCTGTGACTGAGGCTCGACTCACCGTTGCCCATGAGTTTATTGACCCTGTGACTGAGGCTAGACTCACCATTGCCCATGAGTTTATTGACCCTGTGACCGAGGCTAGACTCACAGTTGGCTATGAGTTTATTGACCCTGTGACTGAGGCTAGACTCACCATTGCCCATGAGTTTATTGACCCTGTGACCGAGGCTAGACTCACAGTTGGCCATGAGTTTATTGACCCTGTGACTGAGGCTAGACTCACCATTGCCCATGAGTTTATTGACCCTGTGACCGAGGCTAGACTCACAGTTGGCCATGAGTTTATTGACCCTGTGACCGAGGCTAGACTCACAGTTAGCCATGAGTTTATTGACCCTGTGACCGAGGCTCGACTCACCGTTGGCCATGAGTTGATTGACTAGGTGATTTGAGAAACTCTTACAAACACTTTTTTAAAAAATGGACGGATGGACGGACAGGGCGAAACCTATAGGGCACTATTGAATCTCGGCAGGGCCCTAATAAGAATTCATTAACTGATGGATGACTATGCCCACAAAAACCTTAAAGCAAAATAAAAAAAAAATCAAGCAAATTTCTATGTCATTTGACCTTGAGCACAGGGGTCGCATTGTGAAAATATGGATGATGACAAATAAGCATATAAAGTTTGAATAATTTAATTCCGCAAGAACTCAGATGATTTTCAGAATCATTGTCAGCAGTATACGTGGCTGTGACGGAAGAAATGGGGCTTATGGATTTTGCGACCAGTGTAGATCCAGATCAGCCTGTGCATCCGCAGTCTGATCAGGATCTGCACTGTTCGTCATTCCATCAATGAAACGCCTGTCGTGCTTCTAACAAGCAATATAGATCCTTTATCAGGCTACATGGGCGAGCTATTTGATCTGATATTTGATGTGATAAGAGAGGTAATTGCACAGGCGGGTTATTAACCCTTTCACCGCTAAGTAACTGGAATGGACTTTGATATGTTAATTTTGCAAACGATCCAATTGTCACAAAATGATTTTCCGACTAGTCTATTTATAAGAAGGGGGTTTTTTATTCTGAAAAATAAGAAAATTACTTGCAAAAGTGCAGATCCTGATGAGACGGCTCGTCATTAGGCAAGTCAAGTCCTAAAATATTTGACACAACACAAATATTGAATTACCAAATTTAATATGCTAATCTATGATAATAACGACAGACAAGAACTTAACATACAGTTATTGGGATCCCAGCGCTATATTTAACATATATGTCATTGTATGTGTGTCGTATTTACATTCCCTAGGAATATAATAGTACACAATAATGTTAAAGGTACATGCCCACTCAGTGTTCAACTGTTCTTATTAAATAAGTGTATAATTGTTTCACTATTCCACCAGTTCTAAAAATTATGAGTGTCCGCTATACAGATATAATCATTTAGTAATATTTATTTTACTGATAGTGACTCGCGGTGGTATCAGATATTTTCATATACAAATGATGCATGATATTTTGTAATTGTTTATACTAATTATATGCGTCACCTGAATAAATAATATTTTCGACAAATTATAAAGTATGATCATTGCACATCAAAAAATAAATACAGAGACTAAATAGTAATGTCTGTTAGCATTTTAATGCTCCCCGGGAGGTAGCTAGGGGCGTCTGGGGGCATGCACCCCGGGAGGTAGCTAGGGGGTCCGGTTGCATGTTCCCCGGGAAATTTTTTATCACGTACATGTGATTTGGTGCATTCTGGCTCATTCTAGAAGAGGTATGGCTGTACTGAAAACGCATTAAAATAACGACATTTACTAACACTAGATGGCTGCGGCCTGCATGTCGCACCTTGCGGCGAGGCATGGACACTAAACAAGAGGCCCAAATGGGCCTGTATCGCTCACCTAAAAGCCTCCATAGTGGTCATCTTGATTT
>JAQRGA010002541.1:0-12553 GCA_029237695.1 Conchocele bisecta
AGACTGGTGCAGGTCATGTACATTGTAGAGGTCCCACAGCATCCATACGAATAGTGAAAATAGGGACGGCTCGCTCACGCCGCGGCACACGGCCGTTACGGCACGGAAGGGTTCAGTTAAATTACCATTAGTAAAACTATTTGGTGTGGTCTAAACCTATAATGGTGGGCATAGGCCCATATGTGAGATGTGGTTTTTCTTTGTAGAATTTGGAAAATTAGTGCAACAATGAGTTAATCGAGGCGGAATCTCCTGCGATGGCCAAACATAAATTTTGTTCTTTTCGTAACGCAGAGTCGGAACAATTATCGCCTTCAAAATCTCTTTTAAGATCTTGATTTTCTCAGCTTTATTTGTGATAAATATAATATCCAGTGGGTTAATGGAAATTACCTGTAGGTGATTGGGCACATGGAATGTGACAGTTTAATACACCCAAAACAGTCATTTATAGGTGTGTTTTTTTGAAGTTCCGAGGAATAAAGTACGCGCGACATTCGCGACGCTGTTCCAAAATTTGCCAAAAATTAGGGCGTTTAAGTGTATTGTTTTCACATAATTTCGGTTGGATTGTACCAATAAACTTAATAACTCAGAAAAAACATTGTTTTTCCATTTCCGCCTGTTGTCATAAAAAATAAAATTCTTTTGAACTGACCGTTCCAAGCCAGTACCCTTTTGGTCTGTTTCGACCATTTCCAGAGTGGCATACAAGTTGGTTATAAAGTTTCAGTGATGAGTTTTATTTTTATGCAGAATGGTTTATGCTATAACACTTATTTAGGGTAATGTTATGTGATTTTATGGGGATTTTTGTGCTTTTAAACACATTAGTGGAGGGGCCACCATTGAAGAGAAGTGGGCTTAACAACATTTATTTTGTTCAACCTAAGAGAGCAAAGCAAGCAACGATTTGCTAGGACTTGGATAACAATCAATATCATTTCTTTTAGAACATGAATCCGGGTTGTCTGGCAATCAAAGTTAGGTGGGGACAAAATGTCACTTTTGAGGTCATTTAAGTGCCAAAGAGGCTCATAAATGAGTTTAAAAACAAAAAAATTAATTTTATTTATTAGTACATGGTCATGATGGTTTACCGATTGTTGAGGGGTTGCATATCCATTCTTCAAATATCTGATAAAGTTGTTTAAAAATTGTTGAATATTATTTTCCTGTTAGGAATTATACACGAGATCCGATTTCGTTTTTTATGGCGGTTCAAAACCGGTGTGGGGTTATTTAGCGAATTTTCAAGATGTGCGTTTTCATACATTAGAAAAATAACTTTTGATTAAACTTATACAAAAACAAGTTCAACCACTGACAAATTACATATACATTATAAGATGGCCGCCACAAATATTCACCATGACGTGCTGTAAATGTCGTGTGGAATAACACAAATATATAGCTACACTTACATCCACCCATTTATATTTCAGTTGCTTGTTTGGCCTCTTTTTGTTATTGATTGAAATGTATTCTTTTTGCAAAAATGAATGAGTCCATCTCCATATTAACTTTTATTTTTATTTGACCATGTTGGGAATAATTTCAAGATGGCCCGTAAGTATCGCTTAAGCTCGGTAGGCGCTTTGATTGATCGACAAAGTTAGTAAAGAATGAAACATAATTGGAAATCATATTTGTAATAGTTTTAAAAATGCGAGGTGTGTTCCAAACTGTACCGAATTATTGTCGCGCAAAGGAAACGTAAATCAAGATGGCCGCCAACTTGGATACAATTATGACACCTGTATATTAAGCAGGGTAGTCATCAAACAACATAAAACATATGCCACACATAACAAAATTCAATGTTTTGTGTTTCCGATGACAACATTGAAGAATTAATAATTTGTGGACCGCCATTTTATTTGCCCAGGATGGCTTACTATATATTGCGTTGTTTTTATAATATGAGCTATCAAACAAAAATATTCGTATTCAACTCATGGATAACAATAGATCTAGCTGTAACATGGTAATGGTTAGCCAAACGGACTACATAGTCACGATCTTGGATTTCAAGTGGAACAAATTCTGAATACATGTTGACAATGTCAAAGGAAACAGGAACATATTTACAATTACATCTAGGTATTCATGCATTTGAGTGAATCAACATAATGCCCGTATCTATACTGTATTCGGATTAGAAACTAAAATACAGTGGAGGTTGTGGAGCATGTGAATGGTAATTTATTATTAATGATGGTGGAGTGATAATTGCCGGGGAGCTCGATATCCCTGGTTTGGCTCTTATTCGCAGGCGAGAGTTGAATCTGGCTAACACAAACCCCGTTCTATACGAGTAATACGAAAAGTGGCTAATCCTACTACGTTTATGGGGAGGAGGTCAAATTAAGTCACTAAAGTGTGGTGAAAGACCTGGAAGCAAATCCGGTTTGTCTAATGTCGGCCTGGATGGAAATTCATCAAATATTCGTTAGCCGCCCCCCCAATTCCATCAGATGAAATGAGTGTCCGATAGTCTGTTTAAAGCCATTAAAACATTAACCACCCCCCCCCCCCACACCTCCCCAAAACCACACCGCCCCACCCCCCCCACCCACTCAAACCCCCCCCCTAACTCCTCCCAACCCCACCAGCCACCCCCCCCAGCCGAGGGGGAAAACTCTTTAACACGACCATGAACACCAAAGTTACATTTTATAATTGCAACAGGTCCCGTAAACCAGGGGGTCGATGCGGTCGGACGATCCCCTCGCCAACCTCCCTAGGCGTGCCTTGATGTCCGCTCTTTCATGCACTAAAGAAATAATTATGTCACTAACTACGTATCATTTTATAATAATGATGCAAGCTGGAGAGTCTGAATTACATTATGTGGCTCAGTTTTTGCTGAGATTACTATAAGATGGTATTTTCAGAATCATCCTGGATTCACAATTGTCCCTGGGAGAAGCATAGGCCCCATTACTGAATCGGCCGTGGACGTCACACTAACATCACGTACCAAGTCTCCATATTTGTTTTGGGGAAAATTCCATAAACCCCGCTCTGTAAATCATCATTTTTCGTCATCATAATATTACTGTTAAAATTTAGCCAGCAACAAAATGAGTATGCGGTATAAAAAAGAAATAGTGCGGGTGTTTTGAGGTCACAGACACAGTATGCTTGCAAATCTTGATCCATTACTACCCAGAGGATGATTTTTCTTCTTAGGAGTAGGTAACCTATTGTTTAATTCATGCAGAACCAGTACAAGACTGGCTGCATTCATGTACCTGTAGGTCCCCACCGCATCCATACGAATATGGAAATAGGAGAGACTGGCCTTATTTGGAAGGGATTCAGTTAAATTACATAGTAAAATCTATTGGTTTGGTCTAACCTAAGGTGGGCATAGGCCCTCATGAGAGATGGTGTTTTTCTTTTTCTTTGTTAGAATTTGAAATTAAAAAGTGCAACAAGAGTAATCGAGCGAACTCTGCGATGCAACAAATTTTGTTCTTTTTTTCGTAAAACGCAGACGACAATTATCGCCTTCAAAAATCTTCTTAAGAGCTTTGATTTCTTTCTCCCAGCTTTTAATTTGTGAAATAAATAATAGCCAGTGTATGGAAATAAAATACCTGTAGGTGATTGGGCCATGGAATGTGACAGTAATAATAAACAACCAAAACAGTCCATTATAGTGTTGTTTTTTTGGAAGTTCCGAGAAAGTAAGCGCGACATCGCGACGCTGTTTCCAAAATTTGCCAAAATTGAGGCCGTAAACGTTGATTGGTTTTCACATATCGGTGATTAGTAACCAATACAAACTAATACTCATAAAACATTGGTTTTTTTCCTTTCCCTCCTGTGTTCATAAAATAAATTTCTTGACTGAACCGTTCCGCCAAGCCAGAACCCTTTTGTCTGTCGACCATTCCAGAAGTGGCATACCAGTTGGTTATAGTTTTAAGAGACAAAGTGATGAGTTTTAGATGCAGAATGGTTAGCTTATAAACAACCCTAATGTTTAGGGTAATGTTTATAGGTTGATTTTATGGATGGATTTTTGTGCTTTTCAATCCATTAGAGGAGGTGGGCACCTTAGAAGAGAAGTGGCTTAAACAAAACTAATTTTCTGTTCAACCTAAGAGAGCAAAAGTCAAACGATTTAATTGCTAGAATTGATTACAACTCATACATTCCTTGAACATGAAATCCGGTGTCGGTCAATCAAGTTAGGTGGGCCACAATGTTCACTTTATTGAGGTCATTAAAGTGCAAAGAGGTACAAATGAGTTCAAAAACATAAATTTTTAATATCAGTAAGATGGACATGTTGCGTGCATATCATTCTTCCAAATAATCTGATAAAGTTGTTTAAAATTGTTGAACTATTCTTCCTTAGAATAATAACACGAGACCGAATTTCGTTTTTATGGTGGTTCAAACCGGTGTGTATTTAGCGATTTTACAAGATGTGCGTTTTTCATAACATAGAAATAAAAAACTTTTTGATCAACTTATACAAAACAAATTCACCACCTCGACAAATTCATATAACATATAAGATTGGCCGCCAAATATTCACACAGACCGTGCTAGGTATAAATGTGTGTGGAATAACCAAATAACAAAAAAAATAGCTACAACAAATTACAATCCACATTTATATTTCAGTTGTTTGCCCACTTTTGTTATTATTGAAATGTATTCTTTGCATTTCAAAAATGAATGAGTCCATCTAATATTACTTAAATTATTTTGAACCATGTTTGGAATACTTCAAGAAATGGCCGCTAAGTAAAATCGCTTAAGCTCGAATAGGCGCATGTTTGAATCGACAAAGTAAGTAAAGAAATTGAAACATAATTGGAAATCAATATTTGTAAAATTAGAAAAATGCGAGGCGTTGTGTTTCCAAAAAAAAACCCCTGTAACCGAATTATCTGTCGCCGCAAAGAAACGTAAATCAAAGATGGCCGCCAACATGGATACAATTCTGACACATGTATATTAAAGCAGGTGAGTCAGCAACAACATAACATAATGCCAACACCATACAATCAATGTTTTACTTGTTTTCCGATGACAAACATGAAGAATAATATTTTGTGACCGCCATTTTATTTGCCACCGAAAATGGCCTAACTAATATATTGCGTAGTTTTATAATATTGAGCTATCAACAAAATAAAAAATTCGTTTCAACTCAATGGATAAACAATAGATTCCTAGCTGTAACAATGGTAATGGTTTAGCAAACGACTACATAGATCACGAATCTCTTTGGAATTTCAAGTGGAATCAAAATTCTGAATACCAATGTTGACCATGTCAAAGGAAACAGGAAACATATTTACAATTACATCTAGTATTCAATTGGCATTTGAGTGAATCCAACATAATGCACCCGTCATCTAATACCTGTAAAATTCGGATAGAACTAAAATACAGTGGCAGGTTGGGGAGGGAGCAATGTGAATGGTAATGTTTTATTATTAATGATCGGTGGATTGATAATTAGCCGGGGAGCTTCGATATCCCTGGTTTTGGGCTCTTATTCGCAGGCGATAGTTGAATCAGGCACCCGGTTATACGAGTAATACGATTCAGTGCTAATCCTAACTAAACGGTTTAATGGGAAGGAGGCTAATTAAGTTCCAACCCCTATAGTGTTGGTGAAGACCTTGGAAGCATATCCGGTTTGTCCTAATGTCTGGCCTGTCTGGAAATTGCATGCCAATTATTCAGTTAGCGCCCCCAAATCCATCCAGATGAAATGACTGTCGATTAAGGGTCTGTTAAAGCCTTAAAGGCATTAAACCGGAACCAATTAACAACGACCATAGAACACACCCAATGTTCATTTTAATATTGCAACAGGTCCGTAACCAGGGGGTCGATGCGGGTCGACGATCCCCCGCGCCCAACCTCCCTAGTCCGTGCCTTTAATGTCCGCTTAAACTTTCCATGGAACTAAATAAATATTTATTGTCACTACGTTAGTCATTTTATAATATTATGCAAGCAGGAGAGGGGTCTATTTACCATGTAATGTGGCCTCAAAGTGTTTTGCTGAAATATATAAGATGGTATTTCAAGACCAAAATCCTGGATTCACAATTGTCTGGAGAGGCCATAGGCCCCCCATTCCTGGAAGTCGCGTGACGTCACACTAACATCACGTGGACAAGTCGGCCATAATTTGTTTGGGGGAAAATTCCATAATCCCCCGCTCTGTAATCAACATTTTTCCGTCATCATAGAAATTACTGTTAGAAATAGTCCAGCACAAATTGAGTAAAGTGCCGGTATAAAAAGAAATAAAAGTGCCGGGTTTTTGAGGTTCAAACCAGGACACAAGTTTGCTTGCAAATTCTTTGAATCCTTACTACCCAGAAGTTGTATAATTTCTTTCTTAGGAGTACTTGAACCTAATTGGTTTAATTCATCGAACCGTTACAGCAGCAGACGCTGGCAGGTCATGTACATGTCGGTCCAACAGGCATCCATACGAATAGTGAAAATAGGAGAGAACTGGCCCTTATTGGATGGGGATTATCAGTTAAATTACATAGTAAAACTATTTGGTGGTGGTCGGAACTAAAAGGTGGTCATAGGCCCCCTATGTGAGAGTGTTTTCCTTTGTAGAATTTGAAAATTAAGTGCCATACCCAAGAGTAATCGAGCGAAACTCTTGCCGATTGCAACAAATTTTGTTCTTTTCGTAACGCAGACGGACAATATCCGCCTTCAAAATCTTCCTAAATTTCCATGATTTCTTCATCTTTTATTTGTGAAATATAATATCCAGTTTTAAAATGGAAAATTAACCTGTTAGTTGATTGGGCCATGAATGTGACAGTAATATACACCAAAACAATCATTATAGTGTGTTTTTTGAAGTTCGAGAAAGTTTTAGCGCGACATCGCGAACGCTGTTCCAAAATTTGCCCAAAATTAGGCCGTAAGTGTATTGGTTTCACATATCGGTATAGGTACCAATAAACTAAATACTCAGAAAACATTGTTTTTTTTCCTTTTCCTCCTGTGTCATACAATAAATTTCTTGAACCTTGACCGTTCCAACCAGTTACCCTTTTTGTCTGTCGGAACCATTCAGAGTGGCATACATGTTGGATTTAGTTCAGTGATGAGTTTAAATATGCAAAGAATGGTTAGGCTATTTAACACTATTTAGGGTAATGTTATGTGTTTTATGGATTTTTGTGCTTTTTAATCCATTAGTGAGGGGCACCTTGAAGAGGAAGTTTGGCTTAACAACTAATTCTTGTTTCAACCTAAAGAGCAAAACAACTGGGATTATGCCTAGATGATACATCATACCCCATTCTTGAACATGGAATCCGGTGTCGGTCATATCAAGTTAGGTGGACAATGTCACTTTTTGAGGTCATTAAGGCAAAGAGGACAAATGAGCTTCAAAAACATATTTTATAATCAGTAGAATGGACCCAATGTGCGTGCATATCATTCTTCAAATATCTGATAAAGTTTTAAATAGTTGAAATCCTTCCTATGAATTATTTACAACCGAGACGATTTCGGGGTTTTTTAATGGTGGTTCAAACCGGTGTTTTTTTAGCCGATTTTCAAGAAATGTGCCCCCCCCGTTTTTTCATACATAGAAATAACTTTTGAATAACTATACAAAACAATTTTCAACCAATGACACATTCATATACATATAAGATGCCGCCAAATATTCACACAGACGTGCTGTAAATGTTTGGAATAACACAAACTATATTAGCTACACAATTACATTCCACACATTTATTAATTCAAATTTGTTTGCCTCTTTTGTTATTATTGATGTAATACTTTGCAAAAATGAAATGAGGTCCATCTAATATACTTATTATTTGACCAAAAATGTTTTGGAATATTCAAGATGGCCGCTAAGGGGTATTTCGCTTAAGGCTCGTTAGGCGCTGTTGATATCGACAAAGTTAGTTAAGAAATTTGAAACATAATTGGTAATCATATTTGTAATATTTTAAAAATGCGAGGCGTTTGTTGTTTCCAAACTGTCCCGAATTATCTGTCGCCGCAAAGAAACCCGTAAATCAAAGATGGCCGGCCAACATTGGCTCCCAATTTTTTCTTTGACACATGTATATTAAGGCAGTAGTCATCAACAACCAAACATATGCCACAACCATACAATCAATGTTTTAAAGTGTTTTCCGATGACAACATTAAGAAAATATTTTTGGTGACCGCCATTTTAAGTTTGCCAAGATGGCGTACTATATATTGCGTATTTTTATAATATGAGGCTATCAAACAAAATATTCGGTTCAACTCATGGAATAACAATAGATCCTCGCAGGTAACCCCATGTAATGTTAGCAACGACTACCATGATCACGATCTTGGAAATTTCAATTGGAACAAAATTCTGAAAAATAAATGTTGGACAATGTCAAAGAAACAGGATCCACATATTTACAATTACATCATATTCCATTGCAATTTGGAGTGGAATTCAACATAATCCCGTTATCTAATACCTGTTATTCGGATAGAACTAAAATACAGTGGCCGTTTGGGAACATTGGGAATGGTAATTTATTATTAATGATTTGGTGATTGGAATACTTGCCGGGGAAGCTCCGATAATCCCTGGTTTGGGCTCTTATTCGCAGGCCCGAGAGTTGGAATCTGGCAAACCTCCGGTTATACAGTAATACTATCAAGTGCTAATCCTTTTTACTTTACGTTTTATGGGGGAAGGGCTAATTTAAGTCACTAAATTATGTGGTGAAGACCTGGAACATAATCCGTTTGTCTAATGTCCGGGCCCTGGATGGAAATTGCATGCAAATATTCATTAGCCGCCCCCATCCAAGCAGATGAAATGAGCTGTCCGATAGTCTGTTTAAAGCCAGAAACAAATTTTAAACCGAACACTTTAACACGACCAAGAACACCAATTGTTAACATTTTATATTGCAACAGGTCCCGGAACCAGGGGGTAGAATGCGGTCGGAACGATCCCCTTCGCCAAACCTCCCTAGTTCAGCCTTGAATGTCCGCTCTTCAATGCACTTAAAAGAAATAATTATAGTTCACTAACGTAGTCATTTTATAATTAAATTGATGCAAGCAGGAGAAATCTTATTACAATGAGGTGCTCCATTTTTTGATGAGAAAATTTAAGATTGGTAAATTTCAGACCATCCTGATTTCCACAATTGTCTGGGAGAGGCATGGGCCCCATTCTTGGAAAGTCGGCGTGACGTTCACACTAACATCACTTACCAAGTCGCCATAATTTGATGGGGGAAAATTCCATAATCCCCGCTCTGTACATCACCAAAATCATTTTTCGTTCTCAAAGATTATTACTGTTAGAATAAGTCCAGCAACAAATTTTTTTTGAGTTAGTTGCGGTTAAAAAAAAATAAGTTGCGGGTGTTTTGAAGGTCACAGACACAAAGTTTCCTTGCAAAACTTGATCCATTACTACCCAGGTAGTTGTAATTTTTTTACTTTCTAGGGTAGGAGAACCTATTGTTAATTCACAGAACCAGTACAGACTGGCTTTCAGGCCAAAATTTTGTACCAAAATGTAGGTTCCCACAGGCATCCATACGAATAAGTGAAAATAAGAGACAGGCCTAATTGGATGTTGGATATTTTCAGTAAATAACTTAGTAAACTATCATGGGTGTGTCTAACCTATAAGGTGGGCATAGGCCCTGAAATGTGAGAAAATGTTTTTTCTTTTAGAATTTGAAATTACTGCCAAAAACAAGAGTAATTCGAGCGTAACTTTTTCCTTGCGATTGCAACCCCAATTTTTGTTCTTTTCGTAACGCAGAGACGGACAATACTCGCCTTCAAAATCTTCTTAAGAAATTCTTGATTTCTCAGTTACCTTTATTTGTGAAATATAATATTCCCAAGCAGTTATGGAAATTACCCTGTAGGTTTTTTTTTTTTTTTGATTTGGCATGGAATGTGACAGTAATATACACCAAAACAAGTCCATTATATGTGTTTTTTTGAAGTTCCGAGAAGTAGCTCGACATCGGCGACGCTGATCCCAAAATTTGCCACAATTAGGCCGGTAAGTGTATTGTTTTCACATACGGTATAGTACCAATAAACTAATACCAGAAAACAAAAAAAAAAATTGTTTTTTCTCTTTCCTCCTTTGTCTAAAATTTTAAATTTCTTGACTGACCGTTCCAAGCCAAAGGTACCCTTATTGTCTTATCGAAACCATTCCAGAGTGGCAATTTACATGTTGGTAATAGTTTCAAGTGTTGATTATTATTTTATGCAGGAATTTTTGGTTAGACTTTTAATTTACACACTATTTAGTAATGTTATGTGATTTTATGGATTTTTGTGGGCTTTTAATCCATTAGTTGAAGGGGCACCTTAAAATAGAAGTGGCTTAAACAACCTATTTCTGTTCAACCTAAAGAGAGCAAATAAAAGCAACGATTATGCCTAGAATTGATACATGCATACATTTCTTGAACATGAATCCTGGTGTCGGTCAAAATCCAAGTTAAGGTGGGACAATGTTCACTTTTGAGGTCATTAAGAGCAAAGATGGTCCAATGAGTTCAAAAAACCATATTTTATAAAAACAGTTAGATTGGACATGTGCGTGCATATCATTTCTTCAAAATATCCTGATAAAGTTGTTTAAATTGTTGAAACCTATTCTTCCTTAGAATATTACACGAGAACGAGTACGTTTTTATGGTGGTTCAACAAACCGGTCGTGTATATTAAGCGGATATTTTCAAGATGTGCGTTTTCCATACATAGAAATAACTTTTGATAACTTATACAAAACAATTCACCACTGACAAATTTCATATACATATAAGATGGCCGCCAAAATAATTCACACAGACGTGCTGTAAAATGTGTGTGGAATAACAACCAAATATATAGCTAACACTTACATCCACAATTATTTATATTTCAATATTGTTTGCCTTCCTTTTGTTTATTATTGATTGAATTATTCTTTGCAAGAAAAATGAATGAGTCCAATCTAATATACTTATTATTTGAACCATGTTTGGAATATTGCAAGATGAGGCCGCTAAGTATCGCTTTAAGCTCGTAGGCGCTGGTTGATCGACAAAGGTAGTAAAGAAATGAAACAGTAAATTGGTAAATCATAATTTGTAAATAGTTTTAAAAATGCCGAGGCGTGGTGGTTCCAAACTGTAGCCGAATTATCTGTCGCCGCAAAGAAACGTAAATCAAAGAATGGACCGCCAACATGGATATACAAAATTACTGACACATTATTAATAATTAAGCAGGGTAGTTCAATCAACAACATAACCAATATGCCACACCAATACCAATCAATGTATTTTAGTGTTTCCGATGACAAAACATGAATGAATAAATATTTTGTGACCGACCGGCCATTTTTAATTTGCCAAAGAGGGGGGGGCTTTTTTTTTTTTTACTATATTATTCTTGCGTAGTTTTATAATATGAGCTATCAAACCAAAAATTACGTTCAACTCATGGGAATAACCTACTCGAATCCTAGCTGTAACATGGTAATGGTTAAGCAAAAAAGAAACGACTACATAGTCCATCGATCCTTGGATTTCAAGTGGAACAAAATTACTGAATACATGTATTGACAATGTCAAAGGAAACCAGGGAACATATTTACAATTACATCTAGGTATTCAATGCATTTGAGTGAATCAACATAATGCCCGTATCTAATAACCTGTATTCGGATAGAACTAAAATAAAAAAACAGTGGCAGGTTGGGAGCATGTGAATGGGTAATTTAATTTATTAATTGAAATGTGGGATTGATTAATTGGGCCGTGGAGCTCGATATCCCTGGTTTGGCTCTTATTACGCAGGCGGAGAGATTTGAATCTGGTCTAAACCCCGTTATACGAAGTAATAAAACGGAATCAGAGCTAATCCTACTACGTTTATGGGGAGGAGGGCTAAATTAAGTTCCACTATAGTGTGGTGAAGACCTGGGAAGCATATCCGGGTTTGTCTAATGTCGGGGGTCCTGGATAGGAAATTTGCATGCAAATATTTTACATTTAGGCCGCCCCCCATCCTATGCAGATTGAAAGAGCTGCACGATAAAAGTCTGTTTAAAGCCCATTACAAACATTAAACCGAACTCTTTAACACGACCATGAACACCAATGTTTACATTTTTAATTAATTGCAAACAGGTCCGTAACCAGGGGTCGATGCGGTCGGACGAATCCCCCTTCTGCCAACCTCCCTAGTCGTGCCTTGATGTCCGCACTTTCCATGCACTAAAGAAATAATTAATTGTCACTACGTAGCCATTTTTAATTTTAAAAATAATTGATGCACAAGCCAGGAGAGTCTTATTACATGTATTGCTGCCCCAGTTTTTGCTGAGAATTATAAAAGATGGGTATTTCAGAACCATCTGGATTTCACAATTGTTTCCTGGGAGAGCAATGGCCCCATTTCTGGAAGTTCCTGGCCGTGACGTTCCACACTAACATCACGTGACCAAAGTCGGGGCCATATTTATTTGTTTGGGGGAAAATTCCCTAAT
>JAQRGA010000255.1:0-33983 GCA_029237695.1 Conchocele bisecta
TGATTTCATTCGCCAAGTCACTGAGACCGTGTTGGTTCAGTGCAAACATGAAGTGAGCATAGCAAGTCGGACCGCGTTTCGGTAACATGTATGCGAGCGCTCGTGCCTTCGCTGTGGGTGTCCTTTCCGTCACAATGTCTTCGCGCATCGACCTGGTGAGAATCTCGTTCGAAGTTAGGTCGTCGACCACTCGGCCTAAGCCATCTGGATTCTCGGCTAGAGATCGAATCATTATAGTCAGCGATTTTCTCATTGCCGTTCTGTGACATGTATCCATTATCCCATTTATAAATTAAAGTACTTTAGAACTGAACACTTCTTATATAGTTTCTTTGTGTACGCTTTCTTTGCGTCATATTATTTTCTGATTTCTGATTCTATCGAAAAAGTTTTATGGGGGGGTATATTCGGTCTAATCGAAATGCCACGAATCGCACATGCATGCGTGTTCGGGTCGTGGCACTCCGGTTGCCGAAACAAAATAAGTTCAGTTAAAAATTTAGCAACAATTGCGACAGCTTGTACGACATCGTTACAAAGTTGAAATTGACCGACGAGTGTAGTCTGTTCACGTACGCTAGGAATGTACACGACGGACACACGAAACACTGTGCCGTTTGTAAGTCGAAACAAAGTTGTTTGTAACCGCCACTGATGTTTCTCATCACTTTCCCCGTATGTCCACACTTCATCGTGCACCTGTCCCTGTGACACGCTATCTGCCTGTAGGACGTCCTATTGATGAAGTAGGCGGGTGCATCCAACTTGACGTCGTTCATGTATACCAACTTGAAGTCGACGTTCAGTTTCAGGACACTCCAGTCGTAGCTGCGAACGCTCGGAGAGTTGAAAAATAGTAGATGTTTCGGTCGACAGAGTGTCTCGAAGCTGCCGTAGTCTTCGTATACCACATCTTCGTCGGCCGCATCCTTTTCGACACACGGTAGTATTTCTGCTCTGAACGAATAGACGGCGTTGCCCAAACTGTGTTCTGGTTGCACGACAAGGTGCTGTAGCTGTGCAGCTTATACTTCACGACCGACGAGTAGAAGCACACGACGGTTTCTGCGATTTGTTGAGAGACAATAGCACGTGTGCGTTGTTGTAAAACGTGCTGTACATGTCGCAACCTTCCATCGCCAGTTCGTATTTCCAGTAGTGCGAATCGATCAGAGCTTTCGCACCCAGCACGCTAGGGTAGCAGAAGAAATTCATACTGGAATACGGATTTCGAGGTTAAACGATACATTAAAACTTCTGCTTCTGCTGATCTGCGAATTCGGTGACGGTCACGTCCTTTGAACCAAACTCTAACACGTACAGCGCCGTTGCCGTCTCTGGCAGTTGCTTATTATATTTCGTTACCCACTATGAAATGCGTCTCGCCGCCGTTCCCCGCCTGAAGGCTCTGTACCACTTGTCCTATGGTATCGAAGACTTGTCCCGGCGACATATGTCCAATACGTTCCATGTAGACTGCGCTGACGATGTCACCTCTCGTGTCACCACTAGATGATGATGATGAATACAACAAGCTCGCAAAAAAGTTGCGCATCGAGTTGGTGAAGTCTTGTATCGTGTGTCGTGGACCACTGCCTTCACAGAATGACTGACATGAGCGCAGCAAGTCTAACTCTGCCTGTTCGTTACTGTACACGAGCCGTATCTGCGTACTGGGGTTTCGGTCGTCGTGATAGTAAAACGGAGATTCGCGTCGACTCTCACTCCATTTCCGATATACGTCTTCGCAATACGCCGACTCGGACGATGTTCCAAACGTCACCGCCCGTCGTCAGTGATGTCGTACGACGAAATACCGTCGTCGGCAGATAATGCCTGCATTGGATCGAAGTCAGGACAACAGTCAACGTGTCGCTCATTCACTATCAGAACATTCGTATCAGTCTCAGCATTTCCGAGCAAGTCTAGCGCCGATATCTCCGAGTCTCGCAGGAAAAAATATATAAAGGATTGAACGGACACGGAAGGGAAGCTTGTAGAGTAGCGCGTCGTTTTCTACACCTGTCGAAATCAGTTTCATATCGTGACAAGTCGTGAATCTGTAATTCGGTTCAAACACTACATACGCATCATTTTCGATTGGCGTACTCGAAGCGACAACGACATACGGATCGAAGATGGAGTCATCTGTCTCGGAAGTGTACGACATCGTCGGTACGTTGGAAGATTTCGTACTTCTTGACCCGATCAGCAACAAGATATGTACCAAGGTCTACGGAACGTACAAAATGCTGCTGAATAAACGGAATTTTTCACAAGTCGCCGCGAAGGTGGTCGCCAAAAAGCTTATGTACTTGAAAAATTCTCTCGCCTCCAGCAGGTTGGCCACGAAGAGCGAGACTACTACTATCAGCACGTGCACACGATTATCAACGTGTTCTTCGACGCTCTCAGGGCTTTCGTCAAAGACACCGAGTCCGCTTCGACGCAACCGCTTAAGTACATGAACGACCGCTGGCCGTGTCTCTACGAGTACTGGTGTAACGTGAACAAGAACACGGCGCTTGACGACCAGTGGATTCTGTCGACGATCGAAGTTCCCAGTGCAAAACAGCCGCGCAATTTCAAACTCGTCTACAAACTATTCGTGCTTTGTTGCGTCATTCGTAGCGAAGTGCTGGCACAGCCGTGTCCCTCCAGCTACACGCATTTACCGCAGTTCACTGGCCTGTACTCCCGATGCCTGGTGTGACTTACTGTTTTTCACCTATTTGTGAGAGTGGCGCGTCTCTACAAGCGATTGCTTGTAATGGCACTGACTACTACTACTACGGTGACGGCGGCGACCGGTAACGTTGCCAGTTTTACTTTCGTCGACGAGCAACTTCACCAGATGCAACTTTCGCTTCTCTATGATAGCGATATCAACGCGTACAAGGGTAGCGTGAGCATTGCGAACTTCAAATTTCCTCTACTCGCCAACATGACCAGCTTGCAACAGATGAGCCACATGGGAGGGACAAACTACGAGTTCATGTTCTCGTGTAACGAGAAAGATCTCATGCGAGTTTTCCTGTACAGGGAGAGCCAGAAGATGTACAGCGATAGACACAAGTGCCTTCGACTGAACGAGCGATCGATGTACGAAGTACTACACAAGAACAACTGTGACGAGGCAATGCTTTATTTCGACGGAAACAATTTCGATTACATGTATCAGAACGACTCGAATCACTCGAAAAACTTGGCATTCGATGCGGTCTGGAGTTTTCTCACATCTCTGCCGGCAAAAGTTCTCTACGCGTTGATACTGTCGTACAAGGCGGCAACGGTCTACGCTTGGCTGACGACGTTATTTCATGATGAACCGACATCCAGCTGACACTGTTGTATTGCTAGCGCTGGCATCTGACATCTCTCCGTTAGTTCGAATATATGTTGATTAATGTATCGCTGTAGAAATAAATCCGTTTCGTACATCACGTTTTCGTTTATCATTTTCTTGAAACCAAACGTATTGGCGAAGCGAATGACGGCGCATAGCAGTTCTTTAACGTATCTCTGAATGTCGACTGCGCCCAAAAGTGACGTACGCCTGACTTGATGTGTTGGTTCGATGCCCTCCATTAGTGTCGCCAATACGCTAGTCGTCGTCTTTCTAGAATACAGAAGCGACGAGTCTTCATTCAGTCCGTAGTAGAAGTAGTCGCCGTACTTGAGACGGTCAGGGTTCAACCTGACGTGAAAGTCGGCTTTCGAGAGCGCGATACTACCGGCAGCAATCATTTCCCGGATGACAATCGTTTTTCTCCCTCCGAGCACAACCTGTGAGTGCACTGCTTGCAATACTTTGGAAGCTGCGGCGAATGGAGGTATATGCATCCCTTTAATGACCGAGCGTTTGCCGCCGGATCGTTCGTCTATGCCGACGTACGTGTTGATGTCGCGTATTACAAAATCACTTAGCCGATGGTCCACCCGTGTTGCGTATCCATCGTCGAACGGAAAGTCGATCGCCGAGCGCATCGTGAACAGACTACTGTCCTTGCACATTGCAAACACGTGCGACTTGTTTCTCGCGAACGTTCTGTACATGACGCGCACCGTTTCGTTCAGCGTCTGGTAGAACATCTTCGGGTAATAGCACCGACTCAGACCAAACAGCTTCGTGATTACGCTCTTTATCTTGGGCTCTACCTCACGGCATTCGACGAGTCGGCGAAATACGTCTTTCATTCCGTCGTCGTCGAAACTTCGAATGATGCTGGAAGCGTAGAAGTTTCTAAAGTCGTGCACGTAGACAGTCGCCGTCGTCGGAACCCTAGATTTGTCTAGGTAAATGACGCCTTTCTTCATAAGGTACTTGGCGAACGATTTATGCCTCGACAGTTTCAACAATCGTCGCAGTCGCAAATTCAAAGCGGGAGAAATGCACATATTTCGCCTGGCTAGCCTGCGGTAACTGACGGCGTACGACGGCCGAGTTGGTCTGGAAGTGTTTTGCCTTCGCGAAAGCGCCCGTTTCCTGACACTCTGCATGGTCGAACAGCATGCCAGGATTCTTCGTCTTGCGACACAACCAGCGTTGTTCCCTTACCGTCAGAGTAGTAGAGCGGCGACAACGCCGCATCTGTGGTCTGCGCATTCGATGCATTGTTTCGATACACTGCTGCGTACGTGAATCTGGGATGGAAGCATATTTTCCGCATTTCTATCGCAATCCTTGGCGCGGATGTGGCGACCAAGAACGGTGATGCATCTTCGATCACGTACTTACACGACGGCGTCTCCCGATGATCGATGAAGGAGAATGACGGCAGTCTCGGTATGTGAAACTTCTTCCCACGCGTCACCGACACGCACTTTAGATACCTTGCACGAACGTAATCTCTGAGAGACTGCTTTAGCGATAGATCGACCTCGTTCTTGATAAAACGGCTGATTGGACCGCCGTCGTCGCCATCATCGTCGATACAGTATTCGTGTCGACAGAACTCGCCTTGAAATCGAATCCCGTGAATTGCGTGCAGAGGCTGTTGCAGCAACAGCTGTCCGTCTTCTCTCCAGTAGAACGCAGAGACGCGATCCGGTTCAGCTCGTCTGGATTGAGCACCGCGGGCTCGACGACGACGATGTCTTCGAAAGGTGTCGGCGGTACGTATCCTAGAAAATCCCTGATGATCGGTGGCGATTTACCAACGATCTTGTCGATGACAATCGGTTTCTGATATCGGCAGAGAAACGTGTCCCGTTCACTGAGTACTACAAAGTACAGTCGACCGACGGAAATGTTGTTGATGTATTCCTGGTCGATCAGATAAGAGTGCACCGTCAAGACCATTCCTTTCGTCGTCCCGCCAGTAGAGTTCGAGCGGTCTCGTGTGCCGCCAGTATCGGGTGAGAAAACTGACACTCGTTGGAATACAGTAGAACGTCTCTGAGGTAAACGTACGCCGTCCGGAGTAACAGCGTACGGGTACGAGTTGTCTTCCGTCTTCGTTCTGCCGATCACGGTATAGATGAAGTCGAACTCTCCCGTTATCTCAGTCCGATCCAGAAGTACATGTACGAGTTGACTGATCGGATCTTCACTCAAGTATGCGATGTAGTCGAAGATGCCGTTCCTTTTATAGACGATCAGATAAATAATGGAACCGCTGAGCGCGTAGCGGTGCTTCCTGGCGGCGCCATCGTCGTACAACGTCTGACATTTCAGTCCCGTGGTAAGGAAGTCGGCCACTGATTCGATCGAGTGAACCTTCGTGTCATAAAAGTTGGAGCTAGTAACGAACATGTTGCGAACGTGTCCGTGCATGCAGACGCCAGTGATCAATTTTCTGTAGTCGTCTAGTATGTCCAAAGCCGACACCCCGATTACCTTAAGCCGATTCGACATCTTCGATAGCTGATCAACACAGAGGCACCGCTGTCTCAGTTCTTCGTAGTCGATTAGGTTCACGTCGCCGGTTGCCTTGTGTATTCTCACCGTTTCTCTGTAGCTTTGGCCGTCGCGCATGTTGAGCAGCGATAGCAAATCGGGCAAGTAGTATGTCGACAGATCGTGCTGCTCATTCCCGACGCATGCCCCATGAACTGTCGTCAGAATGTAATGCGCATCACTACAGGCCGTTGACGCGACGATTGTCACTCGACGTGTAGTAAGTCAAGTTACACGCGAAATGTTCTGGTTCGTGCGCAAACTCGGAGCTGCTGCCGAGATGATAGTCCATGACCTATTTTGATTCGGCAACTAGACATAAGGTGTATGTATGTTTAATAGTTTATTTGACCTCAACGTTCAGTTGCTTCTTCGGTCTCCTTCAATATATCTGTTAGACCTTGATATGGTGTGCTAAGCTGTACACGACCGACTTGTGACGTCATATTTTGGGAGTAAAAAAGCAAATGACGGAGATGATTTTTTTTTTTTGGAGGGGGGGGTACTATATTACATCCTACTATGCCTACTATGCCTACTGCCTACTGATGACGTCATGAAAAAAGCAAATGGCGGAGATGATTTTTTTTTTGGGGGGGGGGGGGATACTATATTCCATCCTACTATGCCTACTATGCCTACTGCCTACTGCCTACTCTTTCAGTAGTAAATATATTCAAAATTTAAACCCCCTGGGAGTTTCAATATAAATATGTTTTTACTACTGAAAGAGTAGGCAGTAGGCAATAGTAGGCATAGTAGGATGGAATATAGTACCCCCCCCCCCAAAAAAAAAATCATCTCCGCCATTGCTTTTTACTCCCAAAATATGACGTCATAACGTGGTCGATACAGCACACTACAGAGATAGATTGACGGACGTCGTTCTCTCGATGAAATGCATTAACGAGAAAAATTCTATGAAGAAAGTTCTTTTATTCACCTAAACTACACCTGTGTCTCGAAACAAATATGTTCCCACTAGAGTCACAACATTGTCACGCAAAGAAACCGTGTAGCGAAGTCAACTTCTTGACCGTGAAGTGCGGCTGAATTGAATTCGCCTGAGGTAGCAGAGGTTCGACCAGCTGCTTGTCTTCGTCGAGGTAGACGACGGTAAAGTTCATTGCTGGGAAGTTGGGCTTGAAGAACGAACCTCTGTGCACCAGGTGAATCGTTACATCGTGCTTTTGGCTGGGAAGGTAGGATACGTTCATCGTAAGCGATCTCGACGACATGAGAAGAATGGTCTGCGATGGTAGGTCTTCGAAGACGTTCTTTAATCTGTGCACCAGGTCCGTTTTCGCGTACTCGTTAGGCGAGACGGACGACGACAGCAGCCGAAACAGCTCGACGGGATCTATGCTGCTAGCAAAGTCGTCGACAAACACGATACACGCCTTGTTTTCGGCAGCCAGCGATTGATGCGTTTCAAAACTGATCAGAAACGTCAAAGTTACCGAGACACTGTGGTATCAATTTGATCTCGTACTCGTCTACGCAACACGACAGCGGATCTGGCCGACCGGTGCCTATGAGCAGACGCAATGTGGGCTCTGGATTCTCGGCATTCAGTAGAGACATTATTGCGGTCGAAAACGTTGCTCCTCCTTCGACCTCTTCAGCACAGATAGAACGAGAATAGGTTCTGGGTCTTGAAGTACACTACTACCAGTTTGTAGAACCTACACAAGACAATGTCGTCGTTACAGTAGACGTTGTCTTCCAGGTGATAGACGTTTGTAACTAAATGTGACTGCATGACCGAACACACACAACAAAACACACACAGTTTCGTAGCAAAACGGGTTTTAATAAGACTTTTTCACAGTAAACGTATTTTCAATAAACTGCCTAAAAAGTTCGTTGATAAGGTGTTCGCTTTCGTTGATGCTCATTCCTGCCTCGATCAATGTCGACTCGGCAGTTGGCGGCTCTGTCTCCGGTTGTGACGGCGGCGGCGGCGGCAGCAGCTGTTCACTTTCCGACACCTGGACGACTGGACTGTTGACCGCCGACGTCGTCGTACATTGCGACGGGCTGGTTCGTCGTCGTCGTCGAAGTGTGACTTTGTTGCGGCGGCGGCGGCGGTAATGGTACAAAGGGATATCCCGCCATCCCGTACGGTTGCTGAATTCCATAAACGGGGTACTGCCCGCTGGGTGGCATATTCATCGGCGGCTGTGTCACGTCGCCACTCGCCGGCTTTTCGTTCAGCATAATATCTCGCAGCATGTTCGTGTGAGAGGCCATTAGTTCTGATTGCATCTTCTTCATTTCCTCCCTAAAGTTGACGAGTTCCCTTTGAAAACTGTGCTGGTTGTTCGCCGACATATCATCCTGTTTGACTGAAGTTTGCGATGCGTCGATGACCGGCGGCTGATCTGCCACGACTCTCGCTCGCTTCGAATCGTCGAGTCTTTGGTCATCGTCGTCGTCCGAGTCTCGAGATCGCTTGACACCCCTGTTTTGTCTCCCGAGAATGGATGCGAGATCGCTGATGAAACTGATCGCGTCGGTCATGCTGCTTCTGCTGCCGGTATCTGATGATGATGATGAGTTCATAGTTTGTGTGGTCGTGGAAACTCGTTTCTCGCCGCCGCCCGCTTTAATAGTTTTTATTTTTTCTGCGTCGTTCTCCTGCAGCCCAGCAACGATAAAGTTCGTGTCCGTCTCGCCGCAGAGCATTGCGTCTTTGAAAAGCAAATCGTTTCTCTCGTTGGCGAGTTTCAACGTGTTGCGGGAGTAGCAACCTAGCACGATGTAAAAATCGGCAGCACGATTCGTGTACGCGTTCGACGGCTGCCCTTTGACGCACGTGTAGCTGATCAACGTTCCCCGGCGTGCCCCAATGTCGACGAGTGCAACGTGTTTGATCGACAGAGAGTCCATATTGTGAGAAAGACTAAAGCACGGAAGGCAAGATTTCAGATACAGGAATGGCGATGGCTCGGCGCGAGTGAAGAATCGAACAAAGTCTTCGTTAATTGCGTGTTGAGTCTCCAGAAAAGCGGCATTGTCGACGATGCCAGAGCAGAACAGCCCCTTGTTGTCTACGGCCAGTTCCGTTACGTAGCCGATAGTCAGGTCGACGCGAAAGTCGACGTGCGATATCACGATGGGGATACCCTTCTTCGTCGTCGATGCATTTCGGGCAAACTATCTGCCTGGCAAGAGCCGGGTTAATCACGTATTTGTTTGAAGATTCCCGAACGTCGAAGAGTGCAAGGTAACCGCGAACCTCTACGCACTGCCATTGAGACATTGCAAATAAAACTCGGCGTAAAATCGCTTGTTCAGTTGCAACACGAGATGGTCGACGACGTCGCCCGGTATGCTAAACTCTAGCTTCACACAATACTCAGCACTTTCTTTGTCGTCTCGGTTGAGGTACAGGTAAAATGCGGATACCTTCACGTTGTTCTGGCAGCGACTGTTGTTATCTCGGAAGACGATCGCTTGGCCGAGCAACTGTTTACCTCGGGCGGACGTGAGAAAGTTCACAAATAGTTTTTTCACCAGTTGCCGAAACTGGAAATGACTTTCGACTTCGACCCGTCGCCACGTCTTCGAGCGTTTTACCACCTTCGCACGATTTCGTATGTTTAGCGGACACGTAGACGTGTTATCATCTCCATCGGCAACCAGCTCACTTTCGCAGACCCATCTTTCTTGTTCGACTCGAACACGTCTGGCGTCGTCAGTAAGTGTCTGTACTTCACGGCAGCATGTACCAGATTGTGTACGTCCGATTCCACGATTCCGGCACCGATCTCGAAGCCTTCTGGTGTAAGCGTTGTCTTCGCTTCCCCGAACCCAACTGCTTTAGTGACGCGGTCATATGCATTCCTTGATCGCCGCTCCATTGCCGATCTGTCTAGTACGAGATAATCCGGTGTCGCGCCAATAGCGGGTATGCTGTGAAGGCACAGTCGACCCGACGACGTGTAGCAACGTGTCTTGTCCGTACCGTTTAGGTGCTTTAATAACCATGCCTCGCCAACATAGCCGTACAGCATGCTTTCCGTTTCCACGTGCACGCCGCCGCCGCTACGTGATGCAGACAGGTCGTGTGAACTGGACGTCCAATATCTGTCACCGAGAAACTGCAGATGCAACAGCTTGAGCGACTTACATCTAGCGTTCAGATAGTTGACTATCTTATCGTTCCCCCAAAAATGACACTTGGTGTCTAGCCAGTACTGACTGTCGCGTCTCGTAGCGCGAAACATTTTGGCGACAAACTCGCCGACGCTGACGCACTCGTGGAAAGATGTCTCGCTGGACATATCCGAACATGCCTCTTTTAAATCTTCGAATAGCATGCGCTGAAGCGTAGCGTAGTTTACGTCAACACCAGCATGTTCGAACAAGTAAGCTTCCACATGGCAATCCATTAAGAAATGATGGAAACGAGAGAAGGACAACGCATAAATAACGTGGTTAACTAATAATGTGTTTATTCATAATACAAAGCAAATAACACGACTGCTAATCGCTATCATCTTGCCTCGGCTTCTTACTGCGACTCAGACTTCGGTAGAACAATCTGGCCAGACTAGTTTCTTTTCTCGAACGACGCCGACTTCGTGCCGGTGTGATCGTCGTCGTCGCATCGGCTGCCGACGTGCTGGTCTTGTTGTCTTCGCGTCGTTTCGTTTCGATGTGATACGTGTTCCTGTTGCGTTCGGTCAGTAGACCCGGGAGCCGTTTGAGAAACGTTTCGACTTCATCCATTCCAAATTTGTTTGCGAGCTCCGTCATGTTGACCAGGTTGGTTATCGGTTTCCAGTCGTGGTAGTCTTGCGTTATGCCGTTGCACTTGTACGCGTGTAGGTTCATCAATATGTCGAGAACGTTCGTCACCTCCTGCATGCTGTAGTTTCCCTTGATCACGACCTTAGACGTGTCGATACGACTCAGTGTCTTTACCACGTTCGCCGGATACGTGCATTCTTCATTTCCCACTACGAACGTGACCTTCTCCTTGGACTCTTTTAACATAGACATCAATTTGCTCCAGAGACTGATCACCAGATCGTACTTCAGTTTCACGAGCAGGCGATTCATCGCTTCCTCTTCGTCAGAGATTTGCATCGGTGTCGAGTCGGCCATGTTGCTGTGTGAGAATGTGCCAGAAAAACAGCAGCACACGACTTTAATAAAAAAAAATTATTCGATCAGTGACAAATATGGATCGACCTGCTGAATATACATGAGCCAGGCCCAATCGACATAGCGTTCGCCGTGCCGACATGTGCGTATGCGTTGTGGATTGAACCCGAACAGGAAAAGAGCCAGCGCCTTCTGGTATATGTCGCGCGCACTCTCGTCCATGTCCAACTCATCCAAGTTGCACAACACTCGGTCGATCTCTCGAAGTGTAGAATCGTTCAGTTCGCCATTCCCTAACGTATTTACAATCCTTGAGTAACTATGTCGGAACCAGCCTTCTACCAAATCTGCCTTAAACTCGCGAGATTTCTTCGACATCTGTACTAACTCGGCGTAGACGCGCTCTCTGATTTCGATCGGCAAGCAACTCAAGTCCATTGATGATGAGTGTGACCTATTTTGATTCGGCAATGACTACCTTATATAGGATTTACGTGTTATTTTTAATGTGTATCTATTCCGGCTACGACGGTATGTCGAACAACGCTGTGTTTTTTAACTTCTTGTAGTTTGTTTAATTTGCTGCAGTTCAACAAGAAGGTAAGAACTTGAGTGTAGAGCGAGATTGTTGCCTTGCCAGATGGTTTGTGTCTCGTTGAGCACAACGGTGCAAATTTCATCAAAATCCGTCGACGCAATGCAAAGTTAGAGCAATTTTAAGAAAAAAGCAAATGGCGGAGATGATTTTGTTTTTTTTTGTGGGGGGGGTACTATAGTATCCTACTATGCCTACTATGCCTACTGCCTACTGCCTACTCTTTCAGTAGTAAACATATTCAAATTTTAAACCCCTGTGAATTTCAATATAAAATATGTTTACTACTGAAAGAGTAGGGCAGTAGGCAGTAGGCATAGTAGCATAGTAGGATACTATAGTACCCCCCCCAAAAAAAAACAAAATCATCTCCGCCATTTGCTTTTTTTACCCAAACGTGACGTCACACGTAAAACTTCGATCAGTCGTAGATTTAGTCGATGCAGTGATCGGATCTCGGTGCTAGCTAGCATTTTTTTAATTTGTATTGTTCCATCGACATGTTGCGGGTCATCAATCTCAGTGTGCTACGAGCTATAGCCACCCTGTCACCTTTTGCGTCGCATTCACCAATTTAAGTAGATCTTTCGTTTCGTTCGCGATAGGTTGAAATCTCGTGCTCAGGATGTCGTTGGCCACCACCAACGTTTTCGATAGAATCAGAAATGGAGATTTGGATCAGGTCACTGCGGGGCGCGCATTACCGGGAGGGCGAGCGGGCGGCTAGTAGCTCTCTGACGCGCATCTTCGTCTTGTCGTGTCGCGAACACACGTCGAAGCAGTACGAGATGCAGCCCACGCACATGTGTTCCATGACATACTGCTGTCGGTCTACACTCTTTACATCGACGTCGACGACTACCCTTAGCTTCTCGAAACACGTCGTCGGCTGCGGCGAACTGCTGCCGCTGCTGCCGCTGCTGCCGCTGTCGTGATGCTTGCCGCAATTCAGCTGCACCGCATGTCCACGCTGCTGCTGCACGGTCACGATGCTGTGACACAGTCTCGTCTTCTGACACAGAGACGTGATGTACACGTCCCGCTTGTGCAAGTTCACTAGCGCTCGCAGGCGAAACTCTATGTTGTTGCAACTTTCGTCGTCGTCGTCGACGATTCTGCACTCGTACAGGTCGACGTAGTCAAACTCCGAGCAGCCGTCTTTGCACGACAGGTAGTTGAATGGATTGCTGGCGTCGCTGACGATGGTCACGTGCCCGAACTTTCTGCTCTTATAGTTCACGGGTCTGCTGCACGTTCTGCAGAAAATGAACAGACCCGCATCGTACAGGCGTTCGAGACTACTTCCCACCGAGCCGATGCACTTTGTGTGGCAGAAGCATCCCGGTCTGTTGAGGTCGATCGTCTTGTTGCTCACGTAGTTTGAGAAAAACTCCAGCTGGTTGATGATGTAGTGCGAGAACGAGAGATTCGCTGTCCGAATTGGCGACGACAACACGTTGCGGATGACGTGGAAACAGTGTCGCCGCGAACTTGGTTCCTTAACCAGCTTCTGTCTGTAAAAGTAAGCGAAATCCAGCCATTCCTTAGGGTTACCGCCAACTCAGCATTCTTGTTGAAAACTCTCGCTTCCGGAGTCGTTCAGCAGTCGATTGCTCGTCTCGAACCGGTAGGCAAAGTTGCAGAGTGATTTTAAGGTTCGAAATGATTTCACTGTTGGCAGCCACTCGGTGTTGCGTGCTCGGCGAATAACCGGTTTGAGTAACTCAAAGTCTGATGATACGTTGACGCAGCCCGATGTAGTGAACGCCACTTTCGATACCGGAATCTGAGTGTGATCGTTGATACACATAAAGTTTCCTTTCCTCTTCTGCACGTACAGCTCGTCGAATGGTTGCTTGTCTACCGTGATTCGTCTGATCGTCTCCAGAAGCTGCACGATTTGCTTGCCGACTTCGAAGTCTACATTCTTGAAGTAAACTATGCATGCGAGAACCACCAGAAAGAAAACGTGAACGCGGTCGTCGTCTCCCTGCTGACGCGAATACACTTTCCTCAGTAGTCGATCATGACGTGTAGCGAACAACTTGTCCACCATGTAATGCACGAACCTGTAGCACTGGAACGTTGTCATCGTTTCTCTGAGACGGCACAGGCTGGCAAGGCAAACTCGTCTGAGGGCCAACACCTCTCTTGGTAACGTTAACAGAGCGAGATACACGTTCGCCTTGAGAATTTCTGCGATGTCGTTGTTGTCCATTCCAATCAGAGTATGCTCTGATTGGATAATGCATTTATATTCGGCCACGTGATCCATATCATTATTTTTTTTGCCATCGAGATCGTATAAAAGCGAGTGTCCGTTTGATAATACATCATTCACAACATCAATCATGTCGAACGCTACATTTATCCGAGATCGAGTTTGCGAAAGCTACGCGATCAACAGACTATGCGATGGAGATCGACGAGTGTATGCTATACATAAGAGACTACAGGAGGCCGCTAAGCGTCGTCGTCAGAATCTGGTGTCCGAGACTGAACTCTTCGCCGCGCTGGAACGACACTACCTGCGATTTCCTGGGTGGTTCTGCGTTCGAGATGACAGTAGCAAGTACTGCTCTCAACAACTTCTGCGATCGACCATCACGACAGAAACAGAAAAGCGGCGTGTGTACTTCGACATCCCTGTTCGCTGTGTCGGCAGTACGGACATATTCGACATACTGGGATCATTGCTGGCGAGCAACATCGGCATCGAGGGAATTCATGTCACCTGCGAGTTTGACGGAACGACTAGATTTGTTCCCCACCCGTGTGTGTTGTTCAAAGAAGACGGCGAGACGTCGACCACGATGGTGCAAGGACTCAAGCATCAGCAGCGCCACTTGTCACCGAAGACGATATACGAAGTGATTGGATGTCGCGATGACGGATCCGGGCGAGCTGTGCTGATAACCAGAGCGGTGGTGCCGCACACGCGCTATCTACATTCGGACTTTTCGAAGTATCAATTCCACGATGCCTTGCCACGGTATGACGCTCACATGCGGATAGGCTATTCGGTATTTACTGATACAGTTCGAACCGTGACTGTTATTCTGCGCAACAAGACAATTGTGATTCACCCGTCATTCGATCGCCGAGGCTGGCAAGTGGATGCTCGTTCGGTGATCGATGCGATCGACTCGATTGTTTTATATTGTTGAAAATAAAAATAAAAGATTATTTAATCAATACATGTTGTCCATCATCAGTATTATTCCAAGCATCGATGAAACGCAAACGGGAGGAATTTACATTGTGGGACGCAGCTAACGTCCATCGACACAAGACGATGTGGCATTGGTGGAGATCCATTCGAAGACGTGACTTCGACGGGGGGATGCCCGGTGATCGAGTATCACTAGAGGATGTTGACAACGTTGTGACCAAGAAACTCAAAACCGACTCTCAAATCAAGACGACGTTCAGCGTGGGACTGAGACCGACGAAGAACCAGCGTCGGGTCTTAAACGAAATGCTCAGGGTCAGCAAGCACGCCTACAACTGGTGTAACTTTCTGGTTCGCGAGAAAGACTTCAAGCCGAATCACTTCGAGTTGTGCAAGGTTGTTGCCAAGACGAACGCGGTCGACGTGTCTCCGGAGTACAGGATGAGCAGCGACAACGACGACTGGTTCTTCCAAAATAAAATGACCTGCATCAAGAATGCTTCGTGCAAGAACTACGCCACTATGTACAAATCCGCTAGGACGAATCAAAAGAAGAGTAAAGTGAACATGGACAACAAAGATACTCGCGTTCTGAGGGAAGGAAGTTTCGAAGTTCAGAAGCTTTTCGTACGATTTCTGAACGAGACGGACACTAAAGATTCGAAAATTCGAGACAGGTCAATTGCTATTATGCTTGACAACTTTTCAAGGACGAAGAAGAACGAGAAGGAGAGATTCGTCAGGCTGTCGAAATCGATCAGCAAGCTACCCCCTATAAACCATGCAGTCAAAGTCAAGAAACGGGCCAACGGCAAGTTTGTGCTGCAGATCCCGTGCGATCCGTCGTACACTCGACGCGTGCAGTCGGAGAAGCCTATATCTGTATGCGGCATCGATCCTGGCGGCAGAACATTCGCGACTGTCTACGACCCGACCAACGCTCTGGCTTTTCAGGTGGGCTTGGAAGAAGACAAGCAGTGCTACATGCGGAAAGTACACCGCAATATCGACGAGACACACTGGCATCTCGCGAACGCGCAGAAAAGATCACAGCTGAAGGCGCAAGACGACCGAACTTCGCAACTGAAAAAGTTGCACTTAAAACTGAAGACGTTCGTCGACGACATCCATCTCAAGCTCTCTTCTGAACTTGTAAAGGATTATCGATACGTTGCGATTGGCAAGATACCCGTTTCCCAGATAGTGAAGAAGGACAGACCCAAACATTTGAACAAGAAGGCAAATCGAGATCTTCTGTGCTGGCGTCATTACGCTTTCAGGCAACGGCTACTTCATCGCGCCGCCGAATCGGACTGCAACGTGATAGTTCAAGACGAAAGTTATACTTCCATGACATGCGGCAAGTGTGGAATAAAAAACAAGACGTTGGGATCTAGTGAAACGTTTAATTGCAACACATGTGGTTATGCGACTCATCGAGACGTGAACGGTGCGAGAAACATTCTTCTCAAGGCACGTGGACACTTTCCGTTTGCGTAAACGAAATGCAACAGACAATACGGCTGACTTATCCGTAATTCGGTCTAATCGAAATGCCACGAATCGCACATGCATGCGTGTTCGGGTCGTGGCACTCCGGTTGCCGAATCAAAATAGGTTCATATATTGTTGAAAAAATAAAAACGAAACCAATATCTTTGTTTTAATCATTGTTTATTTTTCCAGCAACTAAACATGCAACAGAACCAACAAACATATATCATTCATCAAGTTGCAGTATTCGATCGATTTCCTCGTTGATTACGTTGGTCTCGACCAACAGATAGTGCGTGTCGGCGTTCTCGCACAGTGGTAGTCGCACCTGTTGCAGTGCGAACTGCGCGTTGCTGATAACGAACGACTTGTCGGTCTCTGTCAGAAGGTACTCGGTTACTTTCGATGCCGCCGGTGACTGTGACGAGTCGGCGTATATATCAGAGAGTACGATTTCCTTGCTGCTCTTCTTGCTGGGTATAACGGCGATTTCGCAACCGCCTTTGTCAGATATCAGTTGCAACTGTTGGCTCCGCGCGTTTGCAATACTCTGCCTGGTTATGTCTTTTAAAGAGTACCAGGGGGAAAACGAATCGGATAACGCGCGGACGACACAGTACTTGTTCGTTCTTAAATTCATCAGGTACAGCTGATGTCTGTTGGATCGGACTAGTACGGTATTCCCTTTGTTGATGCAAGGCAGCTTCGTGCTCGTTAGGTCGTGAGTGCCGAACAGCTGTGTCGTGATGAGATTCTCTCCGATCAGCGCGTACACCTTGTCGCCTAGCACGAGCGTCTTCTTCGGTTGAAAGTCGTTGCAGATGTCGTACAGTTTCGGGTTTACGTATATTGGCGTCCACGCGGTAGTGTTTGGACCTTGATGGTAATACGCGATCTCGTTACGTTTTGCAGTCTCCCTGTTTGGAAATGCGAGACATGCGAATCTCAGCTTCTCCCAATCGATCTGCGTTTTCGAGAGAATGTCCATCTTCGGACAACGCACATCGAACCGTTGCATAGCACATCGCATCTTAATTTCCGCACGTCTCAACTCGTTGGCCGCAGGATCACTCAGCTCACCGGCGTCTTCTAGCTGAGACTGGGCAGTGTTTCGCTTACCTCTTTGAGATGACGCAACACATCCTTTGTCTTAAGCATCACTGGGTGCGTGTTGAATATGTCGACGAGCACGAAATAGTTTTGCTCGTTTAGCAAATTCTCCAGTGTAACTTGACACGGAGCCTGCGAGTCGAGAAATATGCTAGGAAGTCTCGCCTTCGGTTGGCGTTTGTCTCGAAACACTTCATTGATGGCCTCGGCGATGCTATCCGCTTTCGATAACCCATCGGTGGCTTCGAAAGTTACGGATAGGTGAGCGGTGTTGTCGTCTTGTCCGGGGTCGTAAAAATATTTGGTTGGCGGTAATTCGCTGCTTACGTCGACGAACAATTCGCTCCAGCCGGACGGCGTCTGTTCGCCTACTTCATCTTCTTCAGTTTTGTATCCTTCCTCTTCTTCTCCGTGTTCTATTCCCACGTACGACGAAGAATACTCACTGCTACTACTACTACTACTATCACTCTCGCTGTCACTATCGCTGCTGCTGGACGGTACTAGCACGGCGTCGTCTTCCTGCTCTTCGGCCCACTCGCCGTGATCGCATAGCGCACTGTACTTCACTACCGGTTGGAAATGCGGTTTGCCTTTGCGATTTATGCACTGTAACACCAGAGCGTGCTGCGATCTGAATACGTCCGGTCGATATACCTTGGGCTTGTCGTTGACGGCCGATCCAAAGACGTATATGGGTGTCTCGAGCATGATGGCGGCGACGTGTATTTCCATCTCGGTCGGTTCGCCAGCATGCTTCTCCATCAGGTGACGTATGGCGTACGTCTTCATGTTGGGCTCGTCGGAGTTCTCGCGACAGCGCTTGTCTAAAGCGTCATCGTTGTTCCGATTGCCCATGAAGCGATGCATGGCATTCCGTACGAACTGGTACTTGTTCTCTACGCCGAACGTCAGGTAAGCTATACTGCGATAGAATCCATTCCCGTCCGCGACCACGCGTTTCACTTCGAATGTATCACTGTTGCTCGTCATGGGTGGGAAGCCACGTAGCAAAACGTCGTCGTCTCTCTCTACTAGTCTTCTCACGATCTGTTCACGATCATTCATGTCCACGGGATCGACTACAATGCAGATTGCAGTCGATGATTCGTCTTCGTCGTCGTCGTATTCTTCGTCATCATTCAGCGGGATCTGTTCTCGGCGATTCTCAGGGTTATCGCAGTAGCTCTCGAAGTAAGACGCTACGCTGGCACCCAGGTCGGGAAGCGGCTGCGGCGGCTCTGCGTTTGTAGGTGCGCTCTTATTTCTTTCCCATTTGTAACCCTCCCAGCTGTATCCTATACCAGGTGCACTCGTTGGATTGTCACCGGCGACATGCACACTCACAGTCCGTTCGTTGTCAGTCGAACTGTTGAACGTAGGAATCTTCGAGATGTCTGACACGTCCATGTTTGGCATGTCGTGTTCTCGGCGAGGTGTCGAGTAGCTATTGACGTGCTGCTGCTGTTGTGCAGGCGCGCTGTTCGCTTCCCTCTGAGACTCGTACGGTTTCGTGAGATAGACTCTGCCCTGTCGATGAACCGGCTTGTTCGATGACGGTAATCCGAGATACGATTTGTCGAACAGCGACGAATCTTGGAAGATGCTTTCGTTATCCATGGATGCTTTTTTATTTTTATTTCACTTCATTGATCGCGCTCTTTAATATTATTTAACAATACATTTTTAACGATTATCAATAAACTTTCAAAGCATCGATGAAACGCAAACGAGATGAAATTACATTGTGGGACGCAGCTGACGTCCATCGACACAAGACGATGTGGCATTGGTGGCAATCCATTCGAAGACGTGACTTCAACGGCATGCCCGGTGATCGAGTATCAATAGAGGATGTTGACAACGTTGTGACCAAAAAACTCAAAACCGACTCTCGAATCATGACGACGTTCAGCGTGGGACTGAGACCGACGAAGAACCAGCGTCGGGTCTTAAACGCTATGCTCAGGGTCAGCAAACACGCCTACAACTGGTGCAATTTTCTGGTTCGAGAGAAAGACTTCAAACCGAATCACTTCCAGTTGTGCAAGGTTGTGGCCAAGACGACAAGCAGTTCGCACGATTTCTGAACGAGACGGACACTAAAGACTGGAATATTCGCGACAAGTCAATTGCTGTTATGCCTGCTAGCTTTACAAGGACTACTAAGAACGTGAAGGAAAGATTCGTAAGGCTGTCGAAGTCGATCAGCAAGCTACCTCCTATAAACCATGCAGTCAAAATCAAGAAGCGAGCCAACGGAAAGTTTGTGCTGCAGATCCCGTGCGATCAGTCGTACACTCGACGTGTGCAGTCCGAGAAGCCTACCTCTATATGCGGCATCGATCCTGGCGGTAGAACGTTCGCGACTGTCTACGACCCTACCAACGCTTTGACCTTTCAGGTGGGCTTGGAAGAAGACAAGCAGTGCTACATGCGGAAAGTGCACCGCAACATCGACGATACCCATTGGCATCTCGCGAACGCGCAGAACAGATCACAGCAAAAGGCGCAAGACGATCGAACTTCGCAGCTGAAAAAGTTGCACTTGAAACTGAAGACGTTCGTCGACGACATCCATCTCAAGCTCTCTTCTCAACTAGTGAAGGACTATCGATGCGTTGCGCTGGGCAAGATACCCGTTTCCCGGATAGTGAAGAAGGACAGACCCAAACATTTGAACAAGAAGGCAAATCGCGATCTTCTGTGCTGGCGTCATTACGCTTTCAGAGAACGGCTACTTCACCGCGCCGCCGAATCCGACTGCAACGTGATAGTTCAAGACGAAAGTTACACTTCCATGACATGCGGCAAGTGTGGAATGAAAAACAAGACTTTGGGATCTAGTGAAACTTTTACATGCGTTACATGTGGCTATGCGACTCATCGAGACGTGAACGGTGCGAGAAACATTCTTCTCAAGGCACTTGGAAAGTTTCCGTTCGCCTGAACCGATATAATAACAATACGGCTGACTTATCCGTAATTCGGTCTAATCGAAATGCCACGAATCGTATATTTATATATATACGGGTCGTGGCACTCCGGTTGCCGAATCAAAATAGGTTCGCTCATGATGATTTGTAAACGATTTTGCGAGATTCTGCTGCTACCGTTCCGCTGGACGACGCGTCGTCACCACCACAAACAGCCCAAGTTGACTCTGCCCGTGATCAATATGTACGACGGCGACACGACTGACGATGACGATGACACCACGCAACCGAGCGGCGAATGCCAGCAACTGATATCATCGGGCACAGACGACTTCGGTCCGCAGATCTTGATGGAAGAGGTGGACGTCGACAATCTCAAGATGCAGTGTCTAGAACGAATGAAACTCATCAAGGATGACCTACGCGACCCGAATCTCTCCATGGACGAGAAGCGAATCAACGCGTTAAACATGAAGACGATGGTCACGATTCTCACGAACATTCGCTACAACGAGAAGATCAAGCTTGGCTCGCTGCAGAACTCGCAGTATGCCGATGCCATGATCCTTCAGAAGCAGGTCGTGTGTAACTTTGCCGGTCAGCGAGAGTACGGTGATCTCATGAAGCCAGTACTGCAGTCTCACCAATCGCAGCAGATCGCGGCGCACGATGACGGCGACGCTGATGACGACGACGTGCCATATTCCGCGACCAAGCCAATATTGAAGAAACACGTGACTAGAAAAAATAATAATGTTAATGCTGCTGAACCTGTGGCGGCAGTATAAATAGAGCCGACTTGGCATGTCTGATCACAACCTCTCAACAACTCATCCAACAAACATGAATACCGAAGACAACAAGAAACAGATCGACAGTGCTCTGACTGGCAAGTCCGTGGCCATCAACGAGGGAACCTTCCTGCTTCGAGTCAACAAGAGCGACGTGGACCAGTCGGACTTTGCGAAGCAGTGCCTGTACGGCGACGCCTTCCGTTCGGCGTACTCGCCTAATCTCATGATGATACCGACTTCGATCTTCCTGCCGCAGATGTTTGCAGGAAAGAACGTCTTCATGGAACACAAGCTGAGACATCAAAAGGTGCCGTTGCTCGACAGCTTCTTGCCGTACGCCTTTCTGCTGATACCTGGCGAAGACGACAAGGCGATGCGAATGTTCGACGACTTCTATGCTTCGCCGCCGAATGCTGAAGGTGCCACCTACTCCAAAGTTTACGCCGACATGAAGAAATCAGTACTGCACCACTTGCAGCAGCAGCAGCAGGACGACGACGACGACTCCGACGACACGAACGAGTACATGCAGGACGACGCTTACTCTGTGATCTTCTTCACGCAGGCCTCGTCTGTTCGCGTTCAGCAGTCGGATCCCAAACAACTGCGCTTCGGAGCCATCGGGTCGAATCACGTCGTGTCTCTGCCGAACAACCTCGTCGCGATATTCGATGGCTACGTTGCATGCGGAGAGTCGTGTAACGTCAGCATGTCTCCTGCAGTGACTGGCGCCATCAAGAAAGAGCTGCTGACGCTGACGCAGCTGTTCGTCGGCTACGAGAAGCAACCGTCTGGAGACTACGTGAAAAACATCAACCACCTGTTCGACGGGCAGATCAAGTCGATTCGTACAGACAGCGACGCCAACGTTGAGAGCTACTCGCTGGCCGCGCTGAAGCTGTATCTGTCTCGCACTCTGGAAGTGGACGACGCGACGACAAATGGCAAGCAACCACATGCGATACTATCCGACCCGGACTTCAGGGAGACGATCGAGAAGAAGACGCTGTTTCAGCTGCTCATGGTCATGGATATGGGTTCGTGCTTCAACGCCCGACGTCTTACCAAGAAGGTGACACCTGACGGAAAACCAATCGTAGTATGTTCGGAGCAGTACACGAATCCGTTTGCCGAACTTACCAGTGCCTTCTACGGGAACGTCAGTTGGCTGACGAGTCTACTTACGGCATGCACGTTCTTCGCCAGGGTGAAAAATCGTTCCTGCTGTCGGTCGTGTCACCAGAAGGTCTGCGCGGTACAGACACCATCGCTACTGTGCTCTTACCGTAGCGTCGCCGCCGCCGCATCTTCGAAGAAAGAGAGAATGGGCGCCGTCATGTGTTTCTACACGTCTACTGCCTTTAACAGGACTGGTCCGCTCGGTAATCTGAAACGCAGGCAAACGTCGTCCGACTCTGTCAGCGATAACGGCGGCGGCAGTAGCGGCACCAACCTGGTCATGTGGGAGAAGCATCACTCCGATCTGCTGAAGCAGCTCGAAGACAGCTATCAACTCGAGCTGAACGCGTACGCCGAAAAGACTGCGACGACGGAGCATAACATCGAGGCAGAGCGGAACGATGCATGAAGCACATCTGCTCGCTTATCGACGACGCTATCGGCACCTGCGACGAATTTTGCAGAGAACTGGACGACGGTGCCGACTCGGTGTCCAACGTGAACAGCGTCGAGTCGGAGATCAGGAACGTGTACCGTGTCGGCCAGATGTACGACAAGGGTTTCGCGAACGTGCTGCTCTCCGAGAGTCTCATGTACCTGCTGAGATCGGTTCTCCTGTACGAGCAGTCGAACTTTTCGCAAATGTCCGTCAGCGACGTCTTCCTCCGTGTTCGACCCCTGCTGTTGGACAACAAGTCCGGTTTCACGATGTCGCCGGCCACCATTCACAAGTCTACGTCGATGCCGAAGATTGCGGTGAAGAGCTACTCGTCCGACGGCATGATCGTCGATGTCGAAAGCGACATATGCGAGAACTACAACGACTTCGACGAGTTGCTGTATCACGTATCCTTTAAGTCGAAGACATATCTGTACGGTCGATTCGACGAGAAACGGAACAACGGGGGACGCAACAGGAAGTTCGCGACGCAGAATATGGCTCGTAACGGAACATCATTGTCGGCAGCCGCTATGACTAACAGTTTCCTAAACTTCAAAAACTTCTGCGCAAAGAACGTCTGCGAGCTACTGGACATTGGCGAAGACGATTACAGCCGAGACGTGTTGAACGAAGTCCGTGACGAGAAGCTCGACAGGTACGCGCCGCTCTTCAAATACGTGTCCCAGTGCAAAGTGGACAGCTGGTCATCGATACTGCAACTGGTAAGCGCCATGCGAATGCTGGACTACCTCAAGTTCACGCCGTCGTACGACCGCCTGTCGATGCTCTCTTTCAACAGCCTGTCCAAGTGTGACCAGTCGTCGTCGTCCATGTACCAGTTCGAGCAAAACCTGACTGGCGAATCCTTCAACAGGTTCGAGACGATGTACGCCCAGAACTGCGGCGTCGTCGAATTCGCCGCCGACATACAGGGAAAGCGACTGGTGTTCAAAAAGTGTTCGGGAAGACTGCTCGACGGTAGCGGCTGCAACGAGCTGCTCAACGCGTTCTCCGGTTCGAAGACGCATCCGGGCTCGCCGCTCTACTACATCACATTCGGCGAAAAGACCATCTACGGGCGCTCTAACAACGATGGCGGCGCTTCGCCAATGCTGGAGAACTTTCTGAACGTTGAACAGTACAAACTGGAGAAGGACGCGGCCTACACTCAGTACATAAAGAAGAATCGGAAACAGCTGTACGACGACGTGTTCGATGCCACGTTCAATGGACAGAGCAGCGGCAGCGACGAAGACGACAATCGGTACGCTCCAGAGATTCTGGAGGAAATGTTGTCCGAATTCGACGTGCACTTCCCGCCTAGCGTCTTCGCGAGCGATACGATCTACAGATTCGTGAAGCTGGTTCTCGCCGAGTATCTCAATCGCGACCAGAGTAAAGTTGCCATCACGGCCAGTCGAATAAAGGAGATTAACGTCAGAGCTGCCAACAGAAAACGCCAGCGTTGCGATATTGAAGATGACTGTGTCACCGCCGCCGCTGCTGCTGCATCAGGCGAAGACGACGACGACTATCAGAGCATGGCCAAGAGAGTCAAGAGGGTTTGAGTTGAGTTGAGTTGGACAATATTTGTGAATCGTTGCCGAATTCAAATAGATTTGAATGAATTAAAATTATTAACGTATGTTTACCTGTTGTTCGTTTTCTCACACCAGTGTCGCCCCCACCACCCCTAACATGGATCAAAATATGTGTCTACCACAACCGATTTCTCGCATACAGAGGCAATTTGTGGTCAACAGGCTGTTCGACATTATGTACGGTAAGCCGCCGACCAACTTACTTCGTCACTTCATGAACGTCGACGAGTGCGGACCTTTAAAGCTGGTGATGTTAACGAGTAAGAGAAACAGTCTGTACAGGTCGTTGTCTATGTGCATATTCGGAATAGAGACTGAACACGTGATGATACAAAAGGCGGTTCTCGAGCACGCCATGACAAATCGGGAGCAGCTTCGGCGGGGTTTCAACGAAAAATATGGCAATCCCGCGTTCAAAGATGCCTACGAGCAGCTGAAAACGGGAATGCAAACCGGTCGACAGGCTACTTACTTAGACATGTATGTTGCCGCTCGTCTGATGAACACGACGATATGCTTGTACAACGTAGGCTATCGCAGACCGCTATTGATTCCCGCAGCCGACGACTATGACTCGCCGCCGCCGTTGTCGACAACCGAAAATGCTATTTTCATTGCGATGCAAGAGAGCGGCTGCGAAAAGATATGTGTATATTCGCCCGTCAGAGCATACAACCGGCGATACCAAATAGACGCACCGCCAACGCGAACAAGCGAAGCGACGAAGAAGAAAAGGACAGCGAGTGCCGACAAGGCGATAGGATGCTGTCCGACATCAGTCACTCTGATGACAAAAGATGGAAATAGCTCAGTCGCCATTCCCTATGCATGTGCGAAGGAGAGTTCGCAGAGCCTTGCAGAGTTTTGCGGCGAAGCGATTCGCACCGAAATACCCGATATACATTCACTCCGTCGCCTACATGCGTTCGTGACGGACGGATCGTATGCTGCCAGCGACGTGCTCGACCACGACTTGTACCAGTTCGCGAATCGATGGGACATTCCCCCTCTGTATCTTCGCATGCAATCCGCGCTGGAACGAAACCCACTGGCGTCAGTCGTCGAATTTGCGAGTCACATCGATCTGCACGAGCACGAACCCGTCTACCAGACGTTGAAACGACGACTGTACCGGACAGCCGTGTCCGATCTGAAGCAGATGAGGTTGAAGCCTAGATCGCAGACGCACAGTCAACTGAACGAGTACATAGTGATGCTCCAAGATTGCAAGGAAAACGCCAAGCCGCTCGTCGCCAGCTACGGGGCACCGCACGTCGTCGTGTGTCTCGAATCGGAATACGCCTGTTTCGAGTATTACAACGGTCAGGTATGGCACTCCATCTACATGCCACCAGAAGCGAAGTCGGTGGCGAAGTTTCTAAGAGACGGCAATCGATACTGCGTTCTCGGCGACACGTTGGTTTTCATGAGGGATGCGCGATCCCTGGGCCACGTCAAGTTGCTCAACGTGTCCGACGCCCGTGTCTCGTACACGAACATTCCTTACGGCGTTCCGTATCCCAGACTATCTGCCACGAGTGATTTGCAGACGCTTTTGCTGATGTCGCCCGAGACCGATCGGATGATGGCCACAGTTACCCTGTCGAACGACGGCCAACTGAAAATCTCTCCTTGGACCAAGGTAGCGACGGAAAAGTACACATTTGAGTTTGTCGACGGTGTCGGCATCGCGTACGACATAGACAAGTACAAATGCGCACTCAGTGCTGAGGGAACCACGTTCTCAAAGTTTGGCGTCTCGACCGACGGACGCGTATATCATTACGACCTATGCGCTGCCAACTCCGGTACCGCGAGATCGCAACGTGTTGTTCGAATTCCCCGGAAGCCCACTGAAAAGTACTTTCTCGTCCCGAGAAAAGTGTTTGTCGATCATATGTCGACATGTTACTAACAGATTGAGAGATACGTACGTAAACAAAAATTTTATTTAACGGTCGGAATGGATGAAGGATAGTCGACAACGAAAGCAGAATGGGTCAGGGATTGATGTACTTCCGAGGAAGTGTCGTTTATTTCAACAATGCATTGCTGTCTGCGATAGCTTTGATGTTCGTCATTTACGCCCTGTGTCAACGGAAGCAGTTCGCAAAGTTCTACAAGACCCGGTTTTACATGATCTTCTGCTTTCACGCCTGTGCAATGACACTGGACTGGGCGCACGAGACGATCATACAGCACACGGTGGCCAACACTACGGTGACTACGGAACTCTGTCTACTGTTGCTGCTGTGTTCCTTCTACGGACTGTCCCTTTTCTCGACGTATTGGTATTATCTGCGACACGTGTACTCCATCGTCACCCAGTACCATTTCAAGAGCTTCTGCAGGCTATTGCGACCTCTCGCGTTCTGGAAGTCCACCAGCAGGGACTATTACGACTACGATACACTCGATAATGTCGAGACGACGACGGCGACCAGCGAAGACGAAACTGACGTCGAAGAAGAACGACATCAGTTTGACGCCGATATCATCGTCGCCGAAGACGGGTGGTTTCGTTTCATGAACTACCAGGTGCTCGGCAATTACCTTTTTGCGCAGCTCTTCAACATGTACGCGTTGGCGGCCACCTACTTCGTGCGCACGTTGGCCATAGTGTACGACCTAAACGCGACCACCCAACTGGGACTAGTGTGCGTGACAATCATGTGTTTTGTGCTCACCTGCGGCTTCTTCGATTTTCGATACAGGAGGTTCACGAAAGCACTGATACTGCCGCATCTGATCGTTCTCGTTCTCGTGGGGTACTGGATGACAGAGCACTACGAAAAGTTCGACAATAAACGACCGGAGCCAGTTTCGCTGATTACGTTTATTCTGGTGTTCATGTACATCGTGATAAAATATGCATTCTTAACGGAATCGGCCACACTAGACAGACTGAAGAAACTCAACTGACTCAACGGTTGCCGCCACCGACAGACTCGATTTCGCCGATTAGTTGTTTGTTCAATACTGTTTGTGCACATTGCGTTTCGATTAACAACCGTTTCAAAGCATGTTCCCTGGTTTGTGCTTCTTTGTACCATCCCGCGAATCGTTTCAGGAATCCGTTCACCGTCTTGACCAAGGCGTCTCTGAGTAGGTCCATTGCCGTCCTTACTCTCAGTACGTGTTCTTTGCGAGTTGCCGAAAACTTGCGTTGCTTCATGTACGCGAGATGCTGTTCGAACGACCCAACGTATTCGTCGTCCCGTAGCAGCGGCGCTCTGCCATGAAACGTGACGAACGGCGCAAGAGCCTCTGCCGTCCCGATTCGCATCTGCGAAACGAGATCGCTAAACTCTTCGCTCGGTCGGTGTAGCCGAAATAGCTCGTCGACGTCCCTTTCGAAACACTCCGACATGCACTTCAGTTCCGACCGGCGTATGCCATCGTCGTACGTATTCGCGGCGAACCTCGCTACTAGATCGAGTCGGCGCTGACACTCATCTGTCGCATCGATCACGTTTTCGAATATGCAGTACACGTCCTTTTCGTAGTAGCGTACTTGCACTTCCTTGAAAAAGTCTGCTGACGCCGAGAACATGATGTCCGTCGCAGCAGCGATCTGCGATGTTGGGTTGTAGCACACGATGGGATGTCGATCCGTCGTTCTCGGTATGTACGTCGTCTTTTCGGTGTTAATGAATACATCTCCGTGCATCAGCCGTGACTTTGTTGGACCATCGCAGCTCAAGCCGGCCGCGGAAAGCACGTCCTTCAGACTGTCGCGTCCTATGCTGCAAGGCAGAGATCGCATCGCGAATGCATTGATGTCGAACACGAACAACAGGTCTCGGTCCAACTTGTCACGTTCGATGGAGGCAAACAGGCCGGGGAAGTCTGCCTCCGGCGACATCATGTATGCGAGTAGCGGCGAGAGCACGTCCGCCTGGAATACCTGAGACGAGCGACCGGTCAACGAGTACATGTACGTCTCGTCTTTGTCTACCCAGAAGCTGCCGGTCGGCTTGTCTCGCGCCAGTTCGAAACCCTTGCTTCTCGTCTTCGTCTTGAACGGATGTCTGCCAGTGGCCGCAACGAACATCGTCACAGCGAGCGACCAGATCTCCGAGTTGATGGACATCTCGAACTGCTCGGCCTTGTTGGCGGCAGCGTTCAACTTCTCGACGAGATCCGGACGCATGAAGTCTGGCGTACCGCGAACGCAATCGGTGTATGTCGATGTGTCCGCGTTGTAGGGAGTTGCAAGGCCGAAATCCGCCAAGATGAAGAGTCTGCGGTGGTCGTCGTACAATATGTTGGCCGGTTTCACGTCTCTGTGAACAATGCGCAGCTTGTTTATCAGGTAGTCGTGAGCGCAGACCATGTGCTTGACGAGCAGTCTCAAGATGAGTTCGTCGATGCCAAAATGGTTTTTAACCTGCTCGTCGACCATCTCTTTCAGAGTCAGCGAACACAGATCGTAGAGTATGACGCACTGCACGTCGTACGACCCGAGACACTTGATGACATTCTCGTGGTCGATGTCTCTCACGCGTTGCAGCTCGTATCGGAAGTCTGCGTCGCTCTTGAACGACTTGGCAGCGCATAGCACTCCCTTCGAATGGTGATACCAGATCTGGACGTTCCCGAATGATCCCTTGCCAAGCACCGCAGGTATCTCGAACGGCCAGTACAGGTTCTTCGTAGCGTCGGGCTGATCGTTTTTAACCAGTACCTTTTCGGTAGGTTCGTCAGAGTCATAATCTGTGTGCTCCTGCTGTCGTTGACGCTTGCGAGACGGCATTGTCGTCTAGAAGAATTGTTAAACGCGAAAGATCATCGGCCGAGTTATAAATAGTTTTTTGGCGGCAATAAAATTGGCGGCAAGAAAAGAGCGCGAAAATTACACACGTGACACAGCGTACCTATCAAAACGGTCGTTGTATTTGCCAGTGTCACGTGGTGTATAATTACTATAAAAAGGGACACTGACTCGAAAATAAGTCATTCTGCTTTCAGCATTGCTCAAGCAAACACTCCTGTATTTCAACATGCAAACTCCAGCAGCAGCTGCTACTCCGGCTGGACAACGGGTGGTGCGACGACGCCTGCGGTTCGAGAAAGTCGTGGGATTGAGACCGTACGGGACTAAGCCGGCAAACATCGACAGGCTGATGTCGAGATCAACGGCGATCGAGTCGAACGTCGATGAACTGACGCGGAACGTCAATCGCCTTCAAGAGGAAGTTCAGTCGTCGACAATGGGTGACCTGTCTCAAACGAAGATACGGGCTACGTTTGTCGCAAACAAGATCGCGGCACACATGCAGCGAGTCAAGATGTGGCACACGGAACTCGAGAGGGTGTTCGAGGCCGAGAAGGAGAAGGAAGTTCGCGCTGTATACGGTCCAGCCCTCGACCAGATTCTTCGCGACATCGACGAGGAAAAAGAGACGGCCATCCGCGAAGCGAAAGAAGAAATGAAGTCGACCATCCGCGAATCGAAGGAAGAAATGATGTTGACTATCCGCGAAGCGAAAGAAGAAATGAAGTGCTGCGTAATATGTGTTACGAAGGAAAAGAACACTACGTTAATCCCTTGTTCGCATACCTTCTGCAACGAATGCGCGGAGAAAATGAAGGAGTCGGAAGGCAGCAAGTGTGCGTTCTGTCGCCAGCGCATCTTCGGCACCTTCCCTGTCCACCTTACGGAGTAGCAGTATCGCAGCAATTTGTTGCACCAAAACGGCCCTTTTCAGGGCCACGCCACGCTCTGAAGAGAGAACTCCTTTCAATTGTTGACGTTGTGTATTTTCACTTTACCTTTTTTCGACTGATGACGTCATAAAAAAATAAACGGCGGAGAAGTTGTTTTTTTTGGTGGGGGGTACTATATTACATCCTACTATGCCTACTATGCCTACTGCCTACTGCCTGTGACGTCATGAAAAAAGCAAATGGCGGAGAAGTTTTGTTTTTTTTGGGGGGGTGGTACTATATTCCATCCTACTATGCCTACTATGCCTACTGCCTACTGTTTCAGTAGTAAACATATTCAAATTTTAAACCCCTGGGAATTTCAATATAAATATGTTTACTACTGAAAGAGTAGGCAGTAGGCAGTAGGCATAGTAGGCATAGTAGGATGGAATATAGTACCCCCCCCCCCCTACTAAAAAAAATCATCCAGTAGGCAGTAGGCATAGTAGGCATAGTAGGATGTAATATAGTACCCCCTACACAAAAACAAATCATCTCCGCCATTTGCTTTTTTCATGACGTCATCAGTCTGGTCGAGTGAATATTGAACATGCTCGACGTGAACGACACTATATAAACACAATACATTGACTGTAAGCTCATACAACATATAGGTCCAGCTATGGAAGGGTGTTACAATCAAAATAACATGAACAACGAACTACTGTCCGAGTTGGTGACACTCAGTAACGAGCTTAGTGGCACGAAGGAAACTGTGTCGCGGGTACTCGACTCCAACATGCTCATCCTTAATCACGTCGAGAATGGATCGACAACGGAAGAACTAGTCGAACCGCTGGGTCACTTGTTCGACATGTCTACGAAGAAGCCGTACTCCGACGTCGAATACGTACATCGGCGACTACCTGGCGTAGAGGTAAACATTCGGAACAATCTAGAAGATTTGAACATGTACGATCTTGAGACGTTTCTCCGTGCTATCGTTCCATCTCAACACAAGCTGATACGACGAATCGAAGAGCAGTGCAACGTCTACTCTCAGTATCAGAACCTCGTGTGGCGACTGCATCTTCTTGACTCCAGATGCCAGCGACCGGTCTGTCACGGCAACATTCTTGCGGATAGCAAGCTGGCCAAGAACTCCGAAGCGATCTCGTTCGCCGTAGCGCATCCACCCTTCGTCTACGAGCTAGAGTCGCTGCTCGAAGCACGGCGGAACAACGAAGCACTAGTCGAAACGTATCTTGCTCATCTGGAAAGGTACCTGGAATGCGAAGAGAAGCTGGAAAACGACAGTTGTCTGCTTTGCCTCGCGTTCGATCTGTACTGCACTGACGTATCCGAGATGGAAAACTTTCGCCTGTTCTTTCTAGAAGACGGCAGTTTTCCCGTACACCACGAGACTCTGGATATGCTGTACGAATCCCACATCCAGGATTTTAACAAGGTCGATAAATGTCGGAGATTCGACGACGTTCTTGATAGCATACGGATAGTGGGACTCACGCATCAAAAAGAGAAGAAGTACATTGTGCGATTCGACGACGACAAAAGTGTGTCACTTTATTTTTAAATGCTACGAATCGCACATGCATGCGTGTCCGGGTCGTGGCACTCCGGTTGCCGAATCAAAATAGGACAGTTTTGAGTATTTAAGCAAGACGTTTCAACTTCTACGACTATCCCATTAAAAATCATGATTACCTGTACACCCGATTTTTTCGTGTATCTGATGTTGGCAATCGTTGTAGCATTTGTGATTTTTAACTCGATCGCAACGGCAACATTATTTTGGCGATCAGTTGAAACAGGTTCTAGGCGAAATAAAATAAGTAAAACAAAAGAGAACGAAATTAAATATTAGCATGCTGGTTGCAAAAGGGATTAGTTCAATATAACAACAATGAAGTTGGTTACTACTTTATTTACGCTGACATTGGTGGCGACGTGTGCGCTCGGAAAGACGTGTGACTGTGGCACGACATGCAACGACACTAAAGGCATAGTCACTGACAACGACCAGTGTTTCTTCTTCGCGAGCATCAATATTAATCACGGACACCAATTCATCGTCAGTAACGTCGAAGAAGAAGGCTTCTTGGTCGACACGCTGCTGGGCGGCCTGACTACTAGACCGAAGCTGCTCGTTTCTACAGACATGAGCTACACCTTCGAGCGATTTCATCCGAGTTGCATCCATCCGAACTGCACCGAGACGCTGTATACGACGGAATGCGACTGTCAGCTGAACATCTTCGAAACAGTGGTCGAACGGGTCTCGTACTTCTACAAGACATATAAGAACATGTCATTGACCGTGATTGTGCTTTTGCTCGTGTTATTCATCATAATTGTAATTAAATGCATTTGCTGCTGCTGTTAAACACGTTTTATTGTTGCTTGATTCCACGTTCGTTGAGTCTTCGCTCGAAGATGGCGCGATTAAGGTTGTAATATCTGCTTTCGCTGTCAACCGTTACGACATGGTGACAATATTGCGAGCATTCGCTGCTGCTGTTGTCACACTCGTTCGTTATGCCCGTCTTCAAATATGCCGAGTTCATCGTGCATCCGAAACATCTGTAGCCTTCGGGTAGCTTCTCGTTACCCCGTAAGCACACGTTGCTGCAAGGGCCGACTAGTTCGCTTTCGGCGAAGCGCAGAAACTCCAACTTGTCGTCGTTGACGTGAAACCGATTCCAGTAATGTCTCCATATCGAGTCCATAAGTTTACAAAGCCGTGCGAGCGTGCCACCGTCCCCGTTCTCTCGACATATGCTGCGATACAGGGTTTCGTTGTCGCAACTAGACTCTATTACCCTGATAATCCGCTCGTACGTAAACACACTCGCTCTGACTGAAAATCTGAGATCCATGACAAAGTAGTTGTTCGTGTTGTCGTCGTCCACAGGTATCGACCTGAGCACTGCTAGGTTGTGTCTGAAGGTAGGCAGCAACTCGCGCAGAACGTCGTACGATAATTGCTGCGATGCCTCTGCCAGGTAGCGGGCCTTCTCCAGCAGGCTGAGAGCAACGACGATGTCGTACTGTGCTATGGATCGAATCGTGTATGAACTCATCGTGAACGGGATGCATTAGACGACCAAACAAAAATATCTCACAAATATTGACATCCTGCCTTTTCAAGCACCAAATTTGTCTTTTTGAGCACAAGCACCATAGCGAAGTCATGCACTAACTGCTGCAGTTCATCCATGTCTCGCACCCGCGTGTCACCCGGTTCGGGAAACAGTTCGCAACGGCCTTTAGTGTAATACTTTTCGATTACCTCTGTGCCAGTTAGGGATGCGAATCTCCCAACCGGGCAAACTTCGAACATTTCCAAGAAAGCGTACACTCGAAGACCGAACCAAGTGGACTGCAGTTCGCAATCATAGACCCAAATGAAGAATGTTCCGTCACGAACCCAAGAAAAGTCAAGATAGAACATTCCTCCTGCTGGATTGTCGCGGCGATCACTCAGACACCCGAACTTCGATTTCAGTGCACTGACTACTTGCTCACATCGCTTCGACAAGGAATTCTGGGATGCGATCAAGTCAATCTCAAAATTCGTTGCCATAATGTTCGTGGATGGATGCATGTAAAAAGTAAAGACAGAGGTACTAATATCACATTATTTTATTTTTTTAGTATGACACATTACATGGAAAGCCAATCGTGTTTAGGCAGCAACTCCAGGTCGGGACGTATGTCGGCTCGCGACTGCAGACACCAACGGATGAAGTCACGAGCAGCACCCGATACCGAACTCTTGAAACGGACGTCGTCGACCGATTGTCCCGTGTACTCTTCCCACGGCGTGTCGTGATGGAGGCAATCGTACGCCAGTATGCCAATTGTCCACACCACGCTCTTTCGTGGCCAACATAATCCGAAGTTGCACTCCGGTGGCAAGTACGATTTCGTTCCGCCGACGCCTATGCGCGTTGGTCCTTCTTCTCCTTCTTCG
>JAQRGA010002550.1:0-13863 GCA_029237695.1 Conchocele bisecta
CAGATCCGGCTGAAAATGGCTTGCCGAGATAGATTTGGATACGCAGAACAAGATGGCTTTACGTGAAAGTCGCTATTCTCAAAATAGAAAGCCCAGTGGCGTCGGAATTTTGCAAACCGAATCACATTTGCCGCTTTACAATTTGAGATTGCGACATTGCTGTAAACGCCATCTTTAATCTGAATCCAAATAATCGGCATGCCAATTTTTCAGCCGTCTGACGACTTGAAAGTTTTGGAAACATCCGCGTCCTATCGGTTGAAACTTGGCACACGCATACACTTGCCGCCTTGTACCAGCAGCCGTTTACAGTGGTTGTGATATCTCAATTAGGAAGGCTGTATTCGCCGTGGAAAGTTTGAAATTTCACGTCATTTTACGGCGTCGTTGATTAAGAATCGTTTTTTTCGTGAACGCCATCTTTTTTATCGAGCAAAATTCTATCGATATGGCTCAATTGTTTCTGTCAGCCGATCCGGACGACGTTGAAATATTGGCAACTTCTGTAATATATGCGGCTGAAAACTCCTGCACACGTATAGATATGCCCTCGCTAACGAGAATTCCGTTACAGAAAGTGCGATATCTCAATTAGTAAAGCTGTAATCTGCGATACAAATGTTTAAACTTCGACGTCTTTTTAACGGCGTCGTTACTGGAGATTTATCGATTTTTCGTGTACGGCAATCGGTGTTTAGCGCCACAAATCCAATCCGATGGCCATTATCACTCAATCGATTACGGCATTACTGCTAAAATTTAATTAACATATCCAATTTCGTAAACGGCATCGTTTTGTGTTCAGCGATCCGTTTTTTTCCCATTTCAACAAAAACGTGGTTAGACAGCAATGGAAAAGATTCTAAAGTTCAACCAAACCATGTTTGATGTGTGAACAATGGAAAATAGAACAAAATAGTCAGACGACAAAAACCAAGTTGTTGATGTGAAACAATGAAAAATAGAACAAAATACAGACGACAAAATATAATTCATCAGCAGTGTAGGGTTAAAAATTGACATTGATCAACCGTTGTCAATTAGGGTGCATATGTTTCCACTGACATGTTCGCTAAAAAAGCGGGCAGTAACGTGATATTTAATTTATGATTTAAAACAGCCTACAAAACCAACGCTCATTTATTCATTTATTGAAAATGAGTAATGTGTTTCATCATGAAGTTTTGAGTTAGTTTTTTTCTTCTGACATGGGTTTATCGTATCCATAGGTATCTTGTTTCTCTGCTTAACAACCATGTACTTGTGCTTCCCAATCTCCGATAAATCATTTTCCTACTAATTTTCCGACATCACCAATTTTTTTCGAACGCGTGATGACACGTGTAAATACTATTTTCTTTCTGGCAAACTGTGCGCTATGCGCCGGATTTGAACAATTATCTGAATTATGAAAGGGCTACCGTAGTACCAGGACCCTTGCAAGTGTGTATATAGTCCCCGATGCTAATGCTCTTCAGTGTCGTGACATGGGTCCATGATACACAGTATCTCACTTTATCTGTTAGTCGTGACGAGTCCATTAATTATGTTCACCGCAAAATTGGCCTAACCAATGTTAGTTACGGAACGCCTTGGCAATCTAATTTGGAAACTTAAATGTGGTCTGTGACCTGGAAATTGTAATTTACGATCTTGCGAACATTGAGATCCAGGTCAGGTTTCCAGCCTTGCATTCCGCAACAAAGTCTGATCAGATCTTGCACAGTTCAGAAAATATTAGGTAAAAAGGTTATTATCAAATATCGTAAAGCCTCGGTTTTCGTGTATTACCAAATGTATTGATTGAGTGCACTGGCCAGCATGCAAGGTCACATAATTTTAGGAGCAAACCATGTAAACTTGGTGCTCAAAAATAAACATGTATTTGCTCAGTTTTGGTATCCAAAGAGGAGAATATCCATTTACCGATTTGCAGAAATTGTGTTCATCCTACTCAGGTCGAGAGTTCGAACCTTCACAAAAACGCATTTAAACTTTTGTCCGATAGTATTGTGTTATTGTTATGACTTGTTGCTGATATTGGACATAGGTGAAACGGCTAGGGCTATCACTTTGGCTTAAATAACCCTCAATGTGACATGAAATCTTGCGAGAAATAACTCCCCCCGAGATTATTCATGTAGACACATATGAAATGTGCATTTAGTTTATAAAGTTTCTTCAAATGATACTAAACGGTTCTACATGTGAACATTTCCATTAGTTAATGTAATTTGTGAGAGGAAACACATACATGATTATCAAAAAAGAAATTAATATAAATATAAGGCAAATAAAAAAATATTTAATTTTGAAAAACTAAGAAATTCCGAACTCAACTACCTACGGCATTGAGTTTCCGTCTCTCTAACCCTCCGGCTTTACATAAGACTTGAAAATAAATATTTGAAAAGTATATTGAAAATTGAAAACAGCACGGTATATTTTTATACACAACGGTTGACCAATGCCAATTTAACCCTGTAAACCCACTGCTGAATAAAATGTTTGTCGTCTTGCCTGGTAATGCGTTCCTAATTTTCCATGTTCACATCAACAACATGGTTTTTGGTAAAACTTTAAATCTTTCCATTCTGTCAAACCACCGTTTTGTGAAATGGAGAAAAACGGGTCGCTTTTGAACACAACACTATGCCGTTTATGTAAATTTGGATATGTTAATTTATAAAGCCGAATGCCCGTAATCCGATTGAAACTGATAATTGGCATCCGGATTGGAAATTTGTGTCGCTAAACACATTTGCGGTTCAAACGAAAAATTTCCGAATTATCTTCAGTAACGACGCCGTAATGACGTTCGGAAATTTTTAAAAATTGTAAATCGCGATTACAGCTTTACAATTGAGATATCGCACTTCTGTAAACGGATCTGTTCAGCGAGGAAATATTATAACCGTGTGCATAAAAGGGATTTCAGCCGAATATATTACACCGAAAGTTGCCAATATCAACCGTTCGTCCAATCCGGCCTGAAATTGGCAAATCGATAGAATTTTTGATCCGATTTAAACAAGATGCCGTTCACTGGAAAAATCGATATATTAATCAACGAACGCCGTAATACGTTCGAAATTTTCAAAACTTTTCCACGTCGGATTACAAGCCTTCCTAAACAGAGATATCACAACCTCCCTGTAAACCCGGCTAAACTGTTTGTTCAAATTTAGGCGGCAAGATGTATCGTGTGGCCCAAGCTCAACCTAATTTCGGACCGCGGAAAGTTGCCAAATTTCAAACTCGTCATCCGGCTGAAAATTGGCATTGCCGATTAGAATTTGGATCCAGAACAAGATGGCGTTTACTGAAAGTTCGCCTAATCTCAAATAGTAAAGGCCTCAGTGGCGTCGAAATTTTGCAAACCGGAATTTCACATTGCCGCTTTACCATTAAGATAGCGAAAACTTGCTGTAAAGCGCCATCTTATTCTGAATCCAAATATACTCTGAAAGTTCGCTATCTCCAAATAGTTTTAAAGGCGCCAGTGGCGGTCCGGAATTTTTGCAAACCGGAATCACGATTTGCCGCGTTAACCAATTTGAGATAGGCCACTTTGCTGTAAACGCGCATCTTAATTCTGAGATCCAAATTATATCGGCATGCCATTTTCAGCGATCTGACGACGTTGAATGTTTGGAAACCTTTCCGCGTAATAAATTCCTTGAAACTTGGCACACGCATACATCTTGCCGCCTTGAACCAAGTAGCCCGTTTACAGTGGTTGTTGACATCCTCAATTAGGAAGGCTGTAATCCCGTGGAAAGTTTGAAATTTCGCGTCAATTTAACGGCGTCCGTTGATTAGAAAATTTAATTCCGAGTTTTCGTGAACGGCAATCTTGTTTATCGAGCAAAATTCTATCGATATGCCAATTTTCAGCCGGAATCGGACGACGTTGAAATAAATTGGCAACTTTCTGTAATATAGCGCTGAAACTCTGCACACGTATAGATATTGCCTCGCTGAACGAGAAATCCGTTTAAACAGAAGTTTGCGATATCTCAATTAGTAAAGCTGGTTTTAAATCGCGGATACAAATGATTAACTTTCGACGTCTTTTACGCGTCGGTTACTGGAATATCGATTTTTCGTGAGCGGCATCGAGTTCTTTTTACGCCCACAAATCCAATCCGGATGCCAAATTATCAGCTCAATCGGATTACGGCATTTACTGCTATATTAATTAACATATCCAATGTTCGTAAACGGGCATCGTGTTGTGTTCAGCGATCCGTTTTTTTCCCATTTCAACAAAACGTGGTTAGACAGCAATGGAAAAGATTCTAAAGTTCTACCAAACCATGTTTGTTGATGTGAACAATGGAAAAATAGAAAACGAAATAGCAGACGACAAAAACCATGTTGTTGATGTGAACAATGGAAAATAGAACGAAAATAGCAGACGACAAAATATAATTCAAGCAGTGTAAGGGTTAAATGACATTGATCAACCGTTGTCAATTAGGGTGCATATGTTCCACTGACAATGATCGCCAAAAAGCGGGCAGTAACGTATGATTTAATTTAATTTATATTTTAAAACAGCCTACAAAACCACGCGCTCATGTTTTTCATTTATTGAAAATGTAATGTGTTCATCATGACGTTTTGAGTTAGTTTCTTCTTTGACATGGGTTTTTATCTGTACCAGACCAGGGTATCTTGTTCTCTGCCTTACAACCATTTACTTGTGACTTCCAATCTCCCGATAAATCATTTTCCTACTAATTTCCGGACATCACCTATTTTCGTACGCGTGATGTCACGGTGAAAATACGATTTTCTTTCTGGCAAACTGTGCGCTATGCGCCTGATTTGAACAAGTTATCTGATTAGGAAAGTGGCGTACCGTGTAGTACCAGGACCATTGCAGTGTGTATATGTAGCTCCCGATGCTAAAGCACTTCAGTGTCTTGACATGGGTCCATGATACATCAGTATTCTCCACTTTATCTGTTAGTCGTGACGAGTCCCCATAATTATGTTCACCGCATGCCTACCAATGTTAGTTCGGGACGCCTTGGCAAATCGATGAACCTTAAAATGTGGCGTGACTGGAGAATTGTAATTTACGAGTCTTGCGACCATTGTAGATCCAGGTCAGGTCAGGTCAGGTCAGGTCAGGTCAGCCTGTGCATCCGCACAGTCTGATCAGGATCTGCACAGTTCAGAAAATATTAGGGTAAAAAGGGTGTATTATCATATCGTACCTCGTTTTCGTGTATTACAAATGTATTGATTTGAGTGCACGTGCCAGCATGCAAGTCACTATAAAGAGCTCATATCTTGGGGTCTCAAAAATAAACATATTGTGGCTCAGTGGTATCAAAGTGGGAGAATATCCATACGATTGCAGAAATGTGTTCATCCTTATCAGGTCGAGAGATCGAACCTCTCAACAAAACGCATTACTTTTGTGCGATAGTATTGTGTTATGTTTATGACTTGTTGCTGGAGATGGACATAGGTAAACGGCGAGGGCTATCACTAATGGCTGTATGACCTCAATGTGACATGATCTGCGAGAAAATACTCCCAATTATTCATGTAGACACATATGAAATGTGCATTTAGTTATTAGTTTTTTTCTTCAAATGATACTAGCGTTTCATACAGTTAACTATTCATTAGTTAATGTAATTTGTGAGAAACACATACATGTATAACAAAAAAGAATAATAAAAAATAAGCAAATAAAATATTTATGAAAAACTAAGATTCGAACTCACTACCTACGGCATTGAAGTCCGTCGCTCTAACCACTCGGCTACATAAGACTTGAAAAAAAAAATATCAAAATTAGTATTGAAAATGAAAACAGCACGGGTATATTTTTAACACAAACGGTTGACCAATGCCATTTTTAAAACCCTTACACTGCTGAAATAAAATGTTGTCGTCTGCTGTTTGCGTTTCTATTTTTCCATTGTTCACATCAAACAACATGTTTGGTAAAACTTTAGAATCTTTTCCATTGCTGTCAAACCACGTTTTGTTGAAATGGGAGAAAAAACGGGTCGCTGAACACAACAACCGATGCCGTTTATGTAAATTGGATATGTTAATTAATAAAGCCGTAAATGCCGTAATCTGATTGAGCTGATAATGGCATCCCGGATTGGATTGTGTCGCTAAACACGATGCCGTTCACAAAAAATCGATATCTCATAACGACGCCGAATAAATGACGTCGAAAGTTTAAAAATAAAGTATCGCGATTACAGCTTTACAATTGAGAATATCGCACTTCTGTAAACGGATTCTGGTTCAGCGGAGGAAAATATATACGTGTGCAGAGTTTCAGCCGAATATATTACAGAAAGTTGGCAATGGCAAAATTTCAACGTCGTCCGATCCGGCTGAAAATTGGCAAATCGATAGAATTTTGATCGATAAACAAGAGCCGTTCACGAAAAAATCGATATCTTAATCAACGACCCGGCCGAAATGACGTCGAAAGTTTCAAACTTTCCACGGCGATTACAGCCTTCCTAATTGAGATATCACACCTCTGTAAACGGCTACTGGTCAAGGCGGCAAGATGTGCTGTGCCAAGTTTCAACCGAATCGGACGCGAAAGTTTCCAAATTTTCAACGTCGTCAGATCCGGCTGAAAATTGGCGAAGCCATAGAATTTGGATCTCAGAACAAGAAATGGCGTTTACAGAAAGTCGCTATCTCAAATAGTAAAGGCGCCCAGTGGCGTCGGAATTTTTGCAAACCGAATCACGATTTGCCGCTTTACCATTTGAGATAGCGACTTGCTGTAAACCGCCATCTATTCTGAGATCCAAATTATATCGGCATGCCAATTTTCAGCGGATCTGACGACGTTTTGAAAAGAAATTTGGAAACATCCCGCGTCCTATTCGGTTGAAACTTGGCACACCATACATCTTGCCGCCTTGAACCAGCAGCCGTTTACAGTGTGTGATATCTCAATTAGGAAGGCTGTAATCGCCGTGGAAAGTTTGAAAATTCGACGTCATTTTACGCGTCGTTGATTAAGATATCGATTTTTCGTGAACGGCAAATCTTGTTTTATCGAGCAAAATTCTATCGATATGGCCAATTTTTGCAGCCGGATCGGACGACGTTGAAATATTGGCAACTTTCTGTAATATAGGTCGGCTGAAACTCTAGCACACGTATAGATATTGCCTCGCTGAACGAGAATCCGTTACAGAATGCGATACTCAATTAGAAAAGCTGTAATCGCGATACAATGTTTAAACTTTCGACGTCTTTTACGGCGTCGTTTACTGGAGATATCGAATTTTTTCGTGAACGGCATCTTGTTTATCGAGCAAAATTCGATCGATATGCCAATTTCAGCCGGATCGGACGACTTGAAATATTGGCAAACTTTCTGTAATATATGCGGGCTGAAACTCTGCAAAAAAAAACACGTAAAAGATATTGCCTCTGCTGAACGAGAATCCGTTTACAGAAGTGCGATATCTCAATTAGTAAAGCCTGTAATCGCGATACAAATGTTTAAACTTTCGACGTCTTTTACGGCGTCGTTACTGGAGATATCGATTTTTCGTGAGCGGCATCGTGTTTTTAGCGCCACAAATCCAATCCGGATGCCAATTATCAGCTCAATCGGATTACGGCATTTACTGCTATATTAATTAACATATCCAATGTTCTAAACGGCATCGTGTTTGTGTTTCAGCGGATCCGATTTTTTTCCCATTTCAACAAAAAAACAAAACGTGGTTAGACAGCAATGGAAAAGATTCTAAAGTTTCTACACCACCCTGTTGTTGATGTGAACAATGGAAAATAAGAACGAAAATAGCAGACGACAAAACCATGTTGTTGATGTGAACAATGGAAAATAGAACGAAAATAGCAGACGACAAAATATAATTCAGCAGTGTAAGGTTAAATTGACATTGATCAACCGTTGTCAATTAGGGTGGCATAGGTTTCCACTGACATGTTCGCTAAAAAGCGGGCAGTAACGTAATGATTTAATTTATGAATTTAAAACAGCCTACAAAACCACGCGCTCATTTGGTTTTCATTTATTGAAAATGTGTAATGTGTTTCATCATGACGTTTGAGTTAGTTTCTTCTTGACAATGGTTTATCTGTATCCATAGGGTAATCTTGTTCTCTGCTTACAACCATTTTACTTGTGACCTTCCAAATCTCCCGATAAATCATTTTCCTACAATTTCCGGACATCACCTATTTTTCGTACGCGGTGATGTCACGTGAAAATACGATTTTTTTCTTTCTGGCAAACTGGTGCGCTATGCGCCTGATTTGAACAAGTTATCTGATTAGGAAAGTGGCGTACCGTGTAGTACCAGGACCATTTGCAGTGTGTATATTGTAGCTCCCCGATGCTAAAGCACTTCAGTGTCTTGACATGGTCCATGATACATCAGTATTCTCCACTTTATCTGTTATCGTGACGAGTTTCCCATAATTATGTTCACCGCAGCCTACCAATGTTAGTTCGGGACGCCTTTGGCAATCGATGAACCTTAAATGTGCTGTGACTGGAGAATTGTAATTTACGAGTCTTGCGACCATTGTAGATCCAGGTCAGGTCAGGTCAGGTCAGCCTGTCATCCGCACAGTCTGATCAGGATCTGCACAGTTCAGAAAAAATATGGTAAAAAGGTGTATTATCATATCGTAGCCTCGTTTTCGTGTATTACAAATGTATTGATTGAGTGGCACGTGCCAGCATGCAAGTCACTATAATAGAGCACATGTATCTTGGTGCTCTAAAAATAAACATGTATTGTGGCTCAGTGGTATCAAAGTGGAGAATATCCATACGATTGCAGAAATTGTGTTCATCCTATCAGGTCGAGAGTTTCGAACCTCACAAAACGCATTACTTTTGTCGATAGTATTGTGTTATTGTTATGACTTGTTTTGCTGGAGATGGACATAGGTGAAACGGCGAGGCTATCACTATGGCTGTATGACCTCAATGAGACATGATCTGCGAGAACAAAATACTCCCAGATTATTCATGTAGAACACATATGAAATGTGCATTTAGTTATTATTTTTCTTCAAATGATACTAGCGTTCTACATGTGAACTATTCATACTTAGTTTAATGTAATTTGTGAGAGAAACACATACATGTATATCAAAAAAAAGAAATTAATAAAATATAAGCAAATAAAAAATATTTATGAAAAACAAGATTCGAACTCACTACCTACGGGCATTGAAGTCCGTCGCTCTAACCACTCGGCTACATAAGACTTGAAAAGAAATATCAAAAATTAGTATTTGAAAATGAAAACAGCACGGGTAATATTTTTTAACACAACGGTTGAACCCAATGCCAATTTAAAAAAACCCTTACACTGCTGAATAAAATGTTGTCGTCTGCTGTTTGCGTCTATTTTCCATTGTTCACAAATCAACAACATGGTTTGGTAAAACTTTAGAATCTTTTCCATTGCTGTCAAACCACGTTTTGTTGAAATGGGAGAAAAACGGGTCGCTGAACACAACACGATGCCGTTTATGTAAATTGGATATGTTAATTAATAAAGCCGTAAATGCCGTAATCCGATTGAGCTGATAATTGGCATCCGGATTGGATTTGTGTCGCTAAACACGATGCCGTTCACGAAAAATCGATATCTTCAGTAACGACGCCGTAAATGACGTCGAAAGTTTAAAAATTTGTATCGCGATTACAGCTTTACTAATTGAGATATCGCACTTCTGTAAACGGATTCTGGTTCAGCGAGGAAATATATATACGTGTGCAGAGTTTCAGCCGAATATATTACAGAAAGTTGCCAATATTTCAACGTCGTCCGATCCGGCTGAAAATTGGCAAATCGATAGAATTTTGATCGATAAACAAGATGCCGTTCACGAAAAATCGATATCTTAATCAACGACGCCGTAAATGACGTCGAAAGTTTCAAACTTTCCACGGCGATTACAGCCTTCCTAACTGAGATATCACACCTCTGTAAACGGCTACTGGTTCAAGGCGGCAAGATGTATGCGTGTGCCAAGTTTCAACCGAATCGGACGCGGAAAGTTTCCAAATTTTCAACGTCGTCAGATCCGGCTGAAAATTGGCAAGCCGATAGAATTTGGATCTCAGAACAAGATGGCGTTTACAGAAAGTCGCTATCTCAAATAGTAAAGGCGCCAGTGGCGTCGGAATTTTGCAAACCGAAATCACGATTTGCCGCCTTTACCATTTGAGGCATAGCGACTTGCTTGTAAACGCCGATCTTATTTCTGAGATCCAAATTATATCGGCATGACCAATTTTTCCAAGCCGGATCTTGGACAGAACGTTGAAAGTTTGGAAAACTGTTTCCGCGACCCCTGTTAGGTTGAAACTTGGGCACACGCCATACATCTTGCCGCCTTGAAAACCTAGCAGCCGATTTACCAGTGGTGTGATATCTCTACTTAGGAAGGCTGTAAATCGCCGTGGAAAGTTTGGAAAAATTTCGACGTCCATTTACGGCGTCCGGTTGATTTAAGATATCGATATTTTTTCCGTGAACGGCAATCTTGTTTTTATCGAGCAAAAATTCTATCGATATGCCAATTTTCAGCAGCCGGATCGGACGACGTTGAAATATTGGCAACTTTCTGTAAATATATGACGGCTGAAAACTCTGTACAACGTATTAGATATTGACCTCGGTTTGCTGAACGAGAATCCGTTTACAGAAAGTGCGATAAATCCTCAATTAGTAAAGCTGTAATCGCGATACCAAATGTTTTAAACTTTCGACGTCTTTTAAACGGCCCGTCGTTACTGGAGAGAAAATCGGATTTTTCGTGAACGGCATAGTGTTTTAGCGCCACAAATCCAATTCCGGATTGCCCAATTATCAGCTCAATCGGATTACGGCATTTTACTGCTATATTAATTAACATATCCAATGTTCGTAAACGGCATTCGTGTTGTGTTCAGCGAAATCCGTTTTTTTTTTTATTTTTTTCCCATTTCAACAAAACGTTGGTTTAGACAGCAATGGAAAACAGAATTCTAAAGTTCTACCAAACCATGTTTGTTGATATGAACAATGGAAAACAAAAAGAACGAAAATTTAGCAGACGACAAAAACCATGTTGTTTGATGTGAACTAATGGAAAATAGAACGAATAAAATAGCAGACGACAAAATATAAATTCAGCAGTGGTAAGGGTTTTAAAATGACAATTGATCAACCGTTGTCAAGTTAGCGGTGGCATAATGTGTTTCCACAGACATGTTTCGCTAAAAAAAGCGGGCAGTAACGTTATGATTTAATTTAATGATTTAAAAACAGCCTACATAAACCACGCGCTCATTGTTTTTCATTTATTGAAAATGTTTGAAATGTGTTTCATCATGACGTTTTGAGTTCAGTTTCTTCTTGACATGGGTTTATTTTTCTTGTATCCATAGGGTATCGTTGTTCTCTGCTTTACAACCATTTTACTTGTGACTTCCAAATCTACCCGATAAATCATTTTCATTCCTACTAATTTCCGGACAATCACCTATTTTCGTTTACGCCGTTGATGACACGGTGAACTAAATTTTAAAATACGATTTTATTTCTGGCAAAACTGTGCTCTATGCGCCTGATTTGAACCAAGTTACTCTGATTAGGGAAAGAGGTAGTACCGTGTGAAAGTAACCAGGACCCATTGCCAGTGTTTAATATTAGCTAGCATCCCCGATGCTAAAGCACTTCAGTGTCTTGACATGTGGGTCCATGATAACATCAGTAATTCTTCCACTTATTAATCTGTTAGTCCGTGGAACGAGTACCCATAATTATGTTCACACCGCATGCCTACACCAATGTTAAGATTCGGGACGCCATTGGCAATCGATGAACCTTAAATGAGGGCGTGTGACTGGAGAATTTTAAGAAAATTTACGAGTCTTTAGGCGACCATTGGTAGATCCAGGTCAGGTCAGGTCAGAGGTTCATGGTCAGGTCACCTGTGCATCCGCACCAGTCTGATCAGTGGATCTGCACAGTTTCAGAAAAGAAAATTATTAGGTAACAAAGTGGGTGTATTATCATATCGTAGGCCTCGTTTTCGTGTATTACAAATGTATTGAATTGAGTGCGCAACGTGCCAGCATGTCAAGTCACTATAAATAGAGCACAATGTAACCCTATTGGTGCTACAAAAATAAAACATGTATTGTGGCTCAGTGGTTATTCAAAGTGGGAGAATATCCCAATAACGATTGCAGAAATTGTGTTCTATCCTAATTCAGGTCGAGAGTTCGAAACCCTTCACAAAAAGCGCATTACTTTTGTCGAATAGTATTGTGTTTATTGTTATGACTTGTTGATTGCTGGAGATGGACAATAGGTGAATAAACTGGCGAGGGTCTATCCACTTATGGCAGTATGACCATCAATGGAGACATGCATCTAGCGAGAAAATAAAAAACTCCCAGATTATTCATTCAAGTAGACCACATATTCGAAATGTGCAAATTTGTTAGTTAGTTAGTTTTCTTCAAATGATACTAGCGTTATACATGTGAACTATTTCAATTACTTTAGTTAATTAATAATTTGTGAGAGGAAACACATTACATGTATAATCAAAAAAGAAATTAATAAAATTATAAGCAAAATAAAAATATTTATGAAGAAAACCTAAGATTCGAACTCACTACCTTACGGCATTGAAGTCCGTCGCTCTTAACCACTCGGCTACATAAGAACTTGAAAAGAAATAATCAAAATTTAGTATTGAAAATGAAAATCAGGCCACGGGTATAATTTTTTAACACAACGGTTGACCAATGCCAAAATTTCACCCATTACACTGCTGGACTAAATGGTTGTCGGTCTGCTAGAATTTGACGTTCTAGTTTTCCATTTTGTTTCACATTCAAAACAACATGGTTTTGGTTAAAAACAAACTTTTAGAATCTTTTCCATTAGCTGTCAAACCACGTTTTGTTGAAAATGGGAGAAAAACGGGTCGCTGAACTACAACACGATTGCCAGTCCCCCCCCCCCCCCTATTTATGTATAATTTGGATTAGTTAAGTTTAATTAATAAGCCGTAAATGCCGTAATCCGATTGTAGCTGATAATTGGCATCCGGATTGGATTTTTGTGTCGCTCTAAACAATCCGATGCCGTTTCACGAAAAAATTAAAACGATAGTCTTCAGTAAACGACGCCGGTATAAATGACGTCCGAAAGTTTAAAATTAAAAATTTGTATCGCGAATTACAGCTTTACTAAATTAGAGATATCGCAACTTCTGGTAAAACGGATTACTGGTTTCCAGCCGAGGATAAATATTATAACGTGTGCAGAGTTTCAAGCCGAATATATTACAGAAATAATATTGCCAAATAATTATTTCAACGTCGTCCGATTCCGGGCTGAAAATTGGCAAATCGATAGAATTTTGATTCGATAAACAAGATTGACCGTTCACGGAAAAATACTCAATCGATTTCTTAAAGCAACGACGACCGTGTAAATGACGTCCGAAAGTTTCAAACTTTCCACGGCGATTTACAGCCCTTCCTAATTGAGATATCACACCTCTGTAAAACGGCTTTAACAGGTTCAAGGCGGCAAGATGTTATGCGTGTTGCCAAGTTTCAACCGAATTCGGACGCGGAAAGTTTCCAAATGTTTTCAAACGTCGATTCAATCCGGCTGGAAAATTTGGCAAGCCTGATAGAATTTGGATCTCAGAACAAGATGGCGTTTTACAGAAAGTCGCTATCTCAAATAGTAAAGGCGCCAGTGGCGTCGGAATTTTGCAAACCGAATCACGATTTGCCGCTTTACCATTTGAGATAGCGACTTGCTGTAAACGCCATCTTATTCTGAG